>CM076577.1:1460752081-1461021160 GCA_034641835.2 Pinus albicaulis | reverse complement strand
AGAATCTCCGAGGTTCACTCAATGTGAAAACTCTAGGCTATGATTTTGACCACTGATATTGTTCCAAGACAAATAGATTTGAGGTACAAGGAGATGGCCTTTTAACGCATTAAATGAATCAATTAATGGATCAGGGGAGTCGATATCATTGGCTGGAATACACTAGAGTCACCAATACATATTGTCTCTGGCACACTTTCTTATGAACCTACGCTGCAGTCAGTCTTAACGAGAAAAAAGAAAAATCACAGGGCCAAGGGGGCCAAGAACAAAACCAGAATATCATTGGGCCACGTCAAGATGTTCGAGAAACTGCAAGGAAAAATTAGTGATCAAACGTGATGATATGGAGACAAAATGAAGATAGAAAGTTGGATGTACATGTGACAGGTGATAGTTTCTGCAAGTTACTTGACTTTTCCAGGACTTTTTTTAACAAAAGATTAATCACTTGAGTCACATGAAAGTGGCCAGGCCGAAATGAAAGGAGACCCGTTTGATTTGATAATAATTGTGACAAGCTGGCCGACGTTTATAGGTTTCATAATTTGAAAGGGGAGGTGAGTATTTTTGGCAAGCAAGAAGCATTTAGTTGCTTTTTAATGTGAGAGGAACCATATGTTTTTGGCAAGCTGGTTAGTGTGATAATATTTATTACTGTAGGTAACCACTACTTACTACAACGTTTAAGTTGTTCGATGCGAAACGAAACAGAAGTGATTTGGAAAAACATTTTTCCTTTTAATGGGAGGAAAATTATGTTTTTGGCAAGCTAGTTTGTTGTGATAATATTCACGAGTGTTGTGGTTTGTTTGTTGGATGTTTTGTACAATTTTTTTGGGTTTATTTTCTGGTTTAATTTGTATAAAATTTCATAGAAGTTTGTTGGAATTATAAGTTTGGATTGTGAATTTCTTATAAGGTAAGTGTCTCAAGAAATTTTTAGGATGCTCAATCTATATATAAAATCAAAAACCTAATTTAAACAATACAAATTAAGTTTTGACCCAAAAATAAAGACTTGATTCTAGTAAAAAAAATATCTAACTGTTAGACAAAGACATTCACTATAGATAAGGAGTATCATGTTTTCAGTTGAAAGAAAACAAAGTGTTTAAAAGAAAACATTATGTGTTTAATATTTATTTTGGTCTTTAATTGGAAAGGTGCATTCTGTACTCATTTTATTTTATAATATTTAAATTATAGAAATTTTAACATGTAATTTTAACAAATTTCTATGAAATTTTAAATAAAATATATTTAAAAAATGTAAAATAATTAAAGTACACTTATTTTTAGTAGAAAAATAATAAATATTGTATAATTTACAACAAATATTTTCGTTTAAAAGGTTCAGAGGATTCTATTGTAATGGGTTAAGGAGGTGAGTAATGAAGACTCACTTGGTTGGCTTGGTTTTGTTTTGGCCAATGGACTAGAGTTGGGGTTTATCTAGGGTAAATATTATTTCATTGTATTTATTTCTTTTGTTTTGTGGTTGCTTTAATTTTTCTTTGGGTAAATAATGTATTTCTCTTTGGTAGGTTTCTACATTTGGTACCAAAGCATAAATTTATCTAAAGGAAAATTAAATTTGCAACAAAACACAAAACATAAATACAATGAACACAATAAAACTTCAACTCTTAGGAAAAATCATCTAACAAGCCTGGACAAAAGATTATGTAATAAAATTTAATAAAGGAAAAATAAGACTACTAGTGGTCATCACTGAATATGTGTTTATGGCTAAAGAAAATTGGCAAAGACAATGGCTAAGACATTAAAGAGACAAAAATTATTTTTGAACATTTATTTATGAAAATGAAGGTAAAATGTCACAGGTTGCATGTGAGGAGGAAAATGAAGGAAAATAATGGGAAATGAAAAAAAAACCTCGTTTGTAAAATGACTCATGATGATCATTTGATATTTTTTTATCAATTTAGTTTTGAAGCTCACTCATTATTCTCTCTCTCACAGTCTTGGATACTTGGAGTTTTATTGGAGAATTTCAGCATTGAGCCAAGGAAGAGGAAAACAAGCGAAGGAAAGATAAGGAAAGGAAAGAAAAGAAAATATCAAGCAAGGAAGAGCAGGATCTAGCAGCTTCAATAAGAAAACTTTCAGGTAACATATTTCATGTGTGATTTCCTAGATGGTTTGGAGATGCATGGCTTATGCATGTTTGTATTTGGTTCGCTTGTTGCCGGTGGCATGATTTTGTCAGGTTTGGGCAATGGTTTTTAACCTTTTCTTGAATTTTTTTAGATGTCATTGTGTGTTGGGATTTTGATCTCGGTTTTGATCTTTCGAATTGTTGGATGGATTTCGGAATCCAAGGCGGAGGTGGTATCAAGAAAAAATCCCAAAGGCCTAGGAATCCCGTGACCAATTTTGGCGAGATACACAGTAAAGCCTAAGGGTGTTGTCTTGGTTTAGGGCCTAGTGATCCACAATTTGGATTGCGGTAAATTAGGAGAGATAGAGAGACTAAAAATTCCTAAAGGATAGTGATGGATTCCCAGAGGCAATCCAAGCTCGGTTTATTTTTGTGATCAGAGCACCAGCTTTGGTGTGATCATGGTATGGTGAGGGTGGAGGTGGTTTAACCTCTATATTCCCTTATTTTTTTTGGATTGATTTATCCATGAGATCCCACATTCATGCTTCGAATATATCATGAGGGTGACTCGCTGAAGAGAGATTTGGCTCAACTATGTCTATGGTTGGGTGGTACATGGAAGTCTCGAACCTAATCAGATATTGTCTATGTTAAAGATAATTTCTCTTGATTTTGTACTTATTAATATGTGGATTTAATTCTTGTTATCGTATTGTTATTTCCATGGTTTTATGCTGGTTATAAAAAAGGTTAAATGATTGGTTCATGTCATGGTTATTTCATGTATTTTATTGCAAACGTTAATATAATGGATGCGATACCTAATTGATAGCATATCAGTTCAAGGAAGAGGGTTGTTATCATTTTTGTAATGTCTCTCAAGATATTTCAGTTATTTGTGCTATGTCTTGTATCTTAGAGCTGTAGATTTCATTCATACCAAGTGTTTGAAATAATGTCATTCCTAGTTGGGGATGGTCAAGCTTAGTCCTGGAGTTTGTTTTTGGTTCATTGGCATTGACACCATGTGTTTTATGAATTATGAAAGATGTAGGAAGTTTTGGACACTGTCCGGGATTTTAGGCTTAAAAAATTCCTTAAATCTTGTGGATGCAGGCACGGGTCTGAGTAAAGGAATCCATGGATGCATGCATGACTATGTTGTGGGAGTGTCTAGAGCCCCCCGGACGCGCCCTTGCCCATATCAAGGGAGCGTCTGGGGGTTTTTTTCCGTAAAAGTCAGTTGGACCTAGGTAGAAGTCAATTTGATGACTGGGATAACCTCTGGGCATCTTGTAGCAGGTGCAGGGAGTCTGCATTATGTTTTCCACGTCGATTCCACTTCCTTAAAGTCACCAAGGAGGTTGAGTTTACTCTTAACTTCCCTCAGCTCATGTTTACCCCAGTTGGTCGGTTACTTCGGTAGATGTGATGGGAGGAGTAAGTTACAGGTGGTATCAGAGCATGGTTGTGCTCTTGTTGGGAAAGTATGATGTTGTCAAGCCTATTATCGTTAGGAATTCGTTCTAGTGGTGCATGTGTTTCTCATGCTTCTGTTCTCATGCTTGTCACATTTCCTTGGTGTTGGTCATGGTGGCAGTGATATTGCCATGCAAGGGCTGATGATGTTGTTGTAAATGTGTTTTCATGAGCATATGACAATTTATACATGTCAAGTACTTACATGTTGTTAAGTGTACAGTGATATGGTTGAGGTTGTCATGCATGAAGACATGGTGTGTAGTTGATATGGTCATGCATTGATGACTAGACTCTAACTATAATGATGTTTGTGTGTTTGTATACCATGTGTTACAAGTTTATATGTTGTTAATATTACTTTAATTAATTAATATTGCAACGACATATCCTTATCAGATTATGCTAAAGTAGGTTAGTTTATTGTAATTTGATTTAAGCTGATATAACATATTAAATTCATATCACTGATATAAAAATGATTATATTAATATAGAAATGTTATCATTAAATTAAGTAAATATAAATTATGAATATAATTAATAATTTAAAAAATGTATACTTGTGATTTTTAAATTACATATATACTTTATTAATATTAAATATAGATAAGAAATTTATATAATTTTTCATATCTTATTTAATCATATAAAAATAAAAATTAATTTTGAAAGTCATTTAAAATTTTATTTAGAATATTGTAACAAAAGTCATACAATTTGTTTATTCCTTTTCAATATTATTAATATCCTTTAACAATCTTGTAGAATTCTAATAATTTAATTTACATTTATTGCATGATTTTTAATAGGAATGTAGTATCTATTTCTTATATTTTAATAATATAATGATTTTTTTATAATATTTAAATTATACACATTATAATAGGTAATTTTAACAAATTTTAATGAAATTTTAAATAAAATATATTTTTTAAATGTAAAATAATTAAACTACACTTATTTTTAGTAGTAAAACAATAAATATTGTATAATTTACAATAAATATTTTTCGTTTAAATGGTTTAGAGGATTCTATTGTAATGGATCAAGGAGGTGAGTAATGAAGGCTCACTTGGTTGGCATGGCTTGGTTTTGGCCAATGGACTAGTGTTGGAGTTTACCTAGGGTAAATACTATTTTCATTGTATTTATTGTTTTTGTTTTGTGGTTGCTTTAATTTTCCTCTCGGTAAATAATTTATTTCTCTTTGGTAAGTTTCTACATTTGGTACGAAAGCATAAATTTACCTAAAAGAAAATTAAATCTGCAACAAAACACAAAACATAAATACAATGAACACAATAAAACTTCAACTCCTAGGAAAAATCATGTAACAAACCTAGATAAAAGTTTATGTAATAAAAGTTAATAAAGGAAAAATAAGACTATGGGACACTTTCCTAGTGGTCTTCATTGAATATGTGTTTATGGCTAAGGAAAATTGGCAAAGGCAATGGCTAAAGCATTAAAGAGACAAAAAGTATTTTTGGCACATTTATTTATGAAAATGAAGGTAAAAGGTCACAAGTTGCATGTGAGGAGGAAAATGAAAGAAAATAATGGGAAATGAATAAAAAAAACTTCATTTGTAAAACGGCTCATGAGGATCATTTGGTTTTTTTTTCTGTCAATTCAGTTTTGAAACTCTCTCATTAATCTCTCTCTCTCATAGTATTGGATACTTGGAGTTTTATTGGAGAATTTCAGCATTGAGCCAAGGAAGAGAAAAACAAGCAAAAGAAAGACAAGGAAAGAAAAGAAAAGAAAAAATCAAGCAAGGAAGAGAAGGATCTAGCAGCTTCAACAAGAATACTTGCAGGTAACAAATTGCATGTGTGATTTCCTAGATGGTTTGGACATGCATGGCTTATGCATGTTTGTATTTGGTTCTCTTGTTGTCGGTGGCATGATTTTGTCAAGTTTGGACAGTGATTTTTAACCTTTCCTTGAATTTTTTTGAATGTCATTGTGTGTTGGGATTTTGATCTCAATTTTGAGCTTTCGAATCATCGGAGGGATTTCAGATTCCAAGGTGGAGGTGGTATCAAGAAATTCCCAAAGGCCTAGTAATCCCTTGACCAATTTTGGCGAGATACAAAGCAAAGCCTAAGGGTGGTGTCTCGGTTTAGGGCCTAGTGATCCAGTATTTGGATTGTAGTAAATCCGGAGAGACAAGGAGACAAAAAATTCATGAAGGATAGGGATGGATTCTGAGAGGCAATCCAAGCTCGGTTCGGTTTTGTGATCAGAGCACCAGTTTTGGTGTGATCATGGTATGGTGAGGGTGGAGGTGGTTTAGCCTCTATATGCCCTTATTTTTTTGGATTGGTTTATCTATGAGATTCCAGATTCATGCTTCGAATATATCACGGGGGTGAGTCGCTGAAGAGAGATTTGGCTTAGCTACGTCTATGGTTGGGTGGTACATAGAAGTCTCAAACTAGATCAGATATTGCATATGTTAAAGCTAAGTTATCTTTCTTTTGTACTTATTAATATGTGGATTTAGTTCTTGTTATCGTATTTTTGTTTCCATGGTTTTATGTTGGTTATAAGAAAGGTTAAATGATTGGTTCATGTCATTGTTATTTCATGTATTTCTTTCAGATGTTAATATAATGGATGCAATACCTAATTGATAGCATATCAGTTCAAGGAAGATGGTGGTTATCATTTTTGTAATGTCTCTCAAGATTTTTCAGTTATTTGTGCTATGTCTTGTATCTTAGAGCTCTAGATTTCATTCATACCAAGTGTTTGAAAGAATGTCATTCCTAGTTGGGGATGGTTAGGCTTAGTCATAGATTCTGTTTTTGGTTCATTGGCATTGACAACATGTGTTTTATGAATTATGAAAGCTATAGGAAGTTTGGGGCATTTTCCGAGATTTTAGGCTTTAAAATTTCCTTAAGTCTCACGGACACAGGCACGGGTCTGAGTAAAGGAATCCCTGGATGTATGCATGGCTATGTTGTGGGAGTGTCCAGAGCCTCCCAAACGCACCCTTGCCCATATCAAGGGAGCGTCTGGGGGTTCTCTTCAGTAAAAGTTAGTTGGACCGAGGCAGAAGTCAATTTGATGATTGGGATAACCTCTGGGGGTCTTGTACTGGGTGCAGGGAGTCTGTATTATATTTTTCGCATCGATTCCACTTCCTTAAAGTCACCAAGGAGATTGAGTTTACTCTTAGCTTCCCTCAGCTCATGTTAACCCTGGTTGGTCGATTACTTCGGTAGATGTGAGGGGAGGAGTACGTTACAAGTGGTATCAGAGCATGGTTGTGCTCTAGTTGGGAAAGTATGATGTTGTCAAGCTTATTGTCGTTAGGAATTCGTTCTAGTCGTGCATGTGTTTCTCATGCTTATGTTCTATGTACTTGTCACATTTGCTTGGTGTTGGCCATGGTGGCAGTGATATCGCCATGGAAGGGCTGATGATGTTGTTGTAAATGTGTTTTCATGAACATATGACCGATTATACATGTCAAGTACTTAAATGTTGTTAAGTGTACAGTGGTATGGTTGAGGTTGTCATGCATGAGGGCATGGTGTTTAGTTGATATGGTCATGCATTGATGACTAGACTCTAACTATAATGACGTTCGTTTGTTTGTATACCATATGTTACAAGTTTATATGTTGTTAGTATTACTTTAATTGATTAATATTGCAACGAGATATCCTCATCAAATTATGCTAAAGTAGGTTGATTTATTGTAATTTAATTTAAGCTGATATGACATATTAAATTCATATCACTAATATAAAAATGATTATATTAATATAGAAATGTTATCATTAAATTAAGTAAATATAAATTATGAATATAATTATTGATTTAAAAAATTTATACTTGTGATTTTTAATTTATATATATACTTTATTAATATTAAATATAGGTAAAAGTTTTATATATTTTTTCATATCTTATTTAACCATATAAAAATAAAAATTAATTTTGAAAGTCATTTAAAATTTTATTTAGAATATTGTTACAAAAGTTATACAATTTGTTTATTTCATTTCAATATTATTAATATCCTTTATCAATCTTGTAGAATTCTCATAATTTAATTTATATTTATTGTATGAATTTTAATATTATTTTTAATATGAATGTACCATCTATTTCTTATATTCTAATAATATAATTATTTTAATATAAAAATATTAATAAGGGTATTTAACCTTTTACATTGAGTTTCCTTTGCAACCTCACAATATGCATTTTGAAATTGGTTTCACTGTGCTATTGTCAAAACCATCTAAAGTCAACTCACTTGATAATTTGCATTATCCTGGAAAGAAAGAAAAAATTTTAAAAAGAGCATGTGGTAAGGCATCATGCGAGAATTGTGAGGTATCTTTCAAATTTGTTTAAAATACTTTGCTTCCCTTGTAGTAATTGTGAGTGATCTCGTTAGAAAGTTATGGCGAACCGATTGTCAATGGGTTGTTGTTTCGAACTAAATGATTATGCGATAAACCATGAATCTATGGTAGAATCAATTGATAGGAAAGAGTTTTTGTTTTCTTTGTAACCACCGTCTTAGCTGAGGCGAATGGTTAGACTTTTTATTAATTAACGATTAATTATGACTGCTGTAGAATATTTGAACAAAAATCAAATTTTGATATTGAATAAAAGATTTTCTGGTGAAATTAATCTTATGAGTAAAAGTTGATGGTAAAAGTAAATCAAGATCTGGAGTTAGTTGAACAGAAAAACAGTTCCACAGTTACCCAGAAAGAAACTCTGGAATAAGTAAGGAATTCCAAGGAGAGTTTGGGGTTCTGTCTGTGAGAGAGAAAAAGGAACTCTGTTATTCTGGAAAGGATTTTTCCTTCAGAACAGACTGTTCTCTGGGTTGGAGAATTGGACCGGATTGTCCCGAGTTCTCCCCAGAATTTCTGTTTACTGGAGTTGGAGGGTTGGACCGGATTGTCCGAAAATTCTCCTCCAGAATTCTGTGTTCAACAAGACCCAGGCTTGAAGCTCGGGGGAGAGCTGTGGGACGTAACTGCCCCAGCTCGTGGAAGGGAGGCAACGAGTACCAACAGTCGGATCTGGACTCAGATGAGTATAAACAGCAGCATTTTGTTTAATTTTTCTTTTAGAAGGAATGGTAGAAGAAAGACTGTTTATGTTACTTCTGTTACATTAAAACTGTCTTAGTAAATAGATTCTTCCTTTCTGTGGAAAGGCAAAAATTGCGATAGTATGACAACATTTCCTTTTATTTTTCTTTTATACTTTACTACTGCAGAAACAAATAGGTAACGTTGTCTTTTTTATAAATTAAAAAAAAACTGAATACAGATTTTCTTAGAAGAAGAACTAAATCTCTTGCAGGAAAGAAGTAGACCCAAGTACAGAGTAACAAGATAAGTAGTAGTATCTAGTGAAGCTTATTTCCTATTGGTCTGACAAATAGAGTAAATTCCTTTTAAAAGACAAGGTTCCATAATACTGTGTAAGAGAGTCGTTAACCCATAATGCTGGAAAACCATATTTCCAGCTTCTGGGTAAGTCGCCTCTTATCTATGATAATGCACGGACAAAAATGGTGGTCCGGTCACCCCGTAGCCTAGTGTTAACAAAGAAAACAGGAACGGCACCCAATAGGGTCAGTATACAAGCAGATGCAAATACATGAGTGTCTGAGAGAATACAGTAACGAATTCATGACAACAACAAGTAGACTATCGAATCAAACCCTTGCGGTGTAGGAATTTACATAAGAAGTTCATGCAAGAGACATCGAGGTGAAACCCGAGAGGTCCGCCTTCAATGAAATCGGTGAAATATATATACAAATTCATCGATATATCAAACACAACAGGGGTGCATAAATACACCATAACCAATTTCATTTATCAGTTCCGGAAAACTAGAAATTAAAACTTGCTATCTCAAACCACGAGAAACATACGCATTACAATTCCATCCGCATAATATATCTGTATAAAATTTGTGTAATTAAAAGACAGAGATGTCTATTTTAAAAATCCCTCAGTCGAGGGTTAGAACGACAAAATGAGATAAGCACAGAGAGCGGGTGTGCAAAACCGGTCAGTCACAGTTGTAGGAATTTATCTACATAAATGTTACATAAAAGACCCAAAACCCTAAGATTGAAGTCCATTCCAAGAAAACCCTAAGCCGTAACCCTGGTGAAGGCTTTCACGCTAATGACATTAAAAAATAACGACTGAGACCACAGACTACGAAAATCTGGTTAACTAGTAGTGAATCCCAATTAACTAAAGAAACTTCCTTGAAGTAAAACCTGAGGATTTGGACCCGTCAACATTAGGTGTACCTGTAAATGGATGCCGAGTTTAGAATTCCATTGCAAGTAGAAACAATGGTGCTAGCTCAAGCAACTCGAATTGGGTAAGGGAAGTAATTATAGCATACCTGCCAGCCAAACAGAGTAACTGTTAGGAAAGAAGAGAAACAAGAATCCTGCCCTCAGTATTATACGCAAGAAGAAATCGAGTTACGGCATACCAAGCTAGAGATACCTGAAGAAAATTGATAGAATCCAGAGCAAGGGTAATCCCAACCTACGGTCATACCACAGACTTCATGAGAAAAGCATAACAACCAGGACAGCATCGCTTCCGAGGGAACTCATCGACTGATAATCGTAACCCCTAGAATGAACGACTGTAAACCCAAAACTATTAAATAAACCATATGAGAATCACAATCCACATAAAAACTGTAAGATTAGGGATAAAAAGGAAAAGTAGTATACCGGTAACTGAGGAATAGGTACCCATTTCGCCATCGGCACTGGACCGGTTGGTGAGCTCTGGTTCAAGCCCATGGTAGGCTGAGGTCACTCTAGACCCTCCGACGAGGAAAGCAGCAAATGAATGGGAAAGCAGTTATGAACCCGAGGTCATTATTCTGCCCTAGAGAATTCTCGCCGTAGGATCGTGAATTTGATCAAGGGCACAAAGATTGCCAGGTGTAATACGATGGGACAGGGAGATTGCCAACCGGATCATTCACCGGAAATATCATGGCGTGATAAACATTTCATACAGTTTCCAAAATTGCAAATATGCGGGAGTACCAGAACTCATTTAAACAAGGTGATGTCGTGGCAGTCAAACTTTAAGCGTCGGGTACACCATTTTAAAAACCAAACGTAAATAAGTAAATGTGATTAGCCGGATCATGGAGTTGGCTATGCATCTCCCACAAAAAAAATTAATTTAACAATTTGCAGTACACAGTTACCATAAATAAATTAGCCATGAGCATTAACAGGACCATAAATAATAGGTGTCAGTTGTCACAACTCGGTTAAAATTTCAATGAACATGTTATGGCATTGTTATGGTTTAATAGACGGTAAACATCGACAGTAAATTTTTTTTTATGGTAAAATTTTTATCTTATATAACTTATGAATGTTCATTTCTTCAAAAATAATTATACATTTTATATTTTTAAAATAAATAAATTTATTTTTTTATTTTAAATAATTATTATTAATTATAAAAAATACGAATTGACTATTACATCTTTATTATAATTTATTAAAAAATTATAAAATAAATAAATTTGTCTTATTTTAAATAATTATTATTAATTATAAAAAAACACATAATTAACTATAACATCTCTATTTTGAACCACGTTTATGGAAATTACTTTCTATCTTGCATGTTGTTAACCCGAATGTTTGTTTCTTCTTCCCTCTTAGCAGAATTGCTAATAACTTGAGCCCAAGTTTTGGAAAGTTTTGTGGGATCTCCTTTCCTCCCTTCTCTTGATGTTTCTTCATTGTTGTCTATTTGAGCAACTACTTTCCCCTTATCCTGGGATGGCTTCGCATTCATCACCTCTGTATTCTCCACTGCAAAGTTCTTCATCTAACTGAGAATATATTGCAATATCTGTTTTTAGGGCTGCAAATGGATCTTTGTGGTCAAGCCCTCTACTTTTGTAGATTTTTGAAACTTGCTGCGCAAAATAGCATGCTGCAATTCTAATGTGATTTCCATTTTCTGATATTTTAAGCCAAACAAATTGCTTATTTGGGTCTTCTTTTTCTAGCTGAATGAAACGACCTTCTTTTTCTCTTACTAATACCATGATACCCCCGTGCCCTTTGCCATTCCCTACTACCTTGTTCCACACTGCTATCTTCCAATACCCTTCAAACAAAGGTGTCTTACACCCTTCATGCTCATGTGTTTCTATGAGGCAAATTATGTCTCTACCTTCCGCAATAGGCCCTAACCCAGGTCCTCGTCTCCATGGGTAACCCCTGCAGTTCCAATAAACTAATCTTAAGGAAACCTGGGTAAGACTTGGTTGCTATTTGTTTTGACATGCAAGACTCACAGTTGAGTCTTTGTCCCTGCTTGCCCATAATGACCTTGCTTCCTCATTTCTTGCTAAAGAGTTTGCTGCCTCTTCTTTGTTATCATTTTGCTCCCTTGTTTTGGAAGGAGGTCCAAATTGCGCAATCACGACTTTACCTTTATAAATCCATGCTCTTTTCCCCTCATCTCTTGCTGCCCTAACTTTTTTCATTTCATCTCTCCTTTCCTCTTGTTTTCTTACAGTTAAATCTTCTTCTATAAAAAATCGAGAACCCCTTAAGAGTTGCTTCTTTCTTAGAACGATATCTTTATCATGCAAGTTGGGCATGATGACTTTTATGGGCCTAGCTCTCTCACCGTTGAGCTTACCTACTCTCCATGCTTGACATACTTGTCCTTGCCATTGGAGTTTGTCTTTCAATAAGTCTCTTGCAAGGTCAAGAGTACATTCATTTTTCCCATACTCTTTCACCCCTTTAATAATTATGTTTGTTGCTCTATCCAGTCTTTCCTTGCTTTCTCTATCTTGCATGTTGTTAACCTGGGTGTTTGTTTCTCCTTCCCTCTTAGCAGAATTGCCAACAACTTGAGCCCAAGTTTTGGAAAGTTTTGTGGGATCTTCTTTCCTCCCTTCTCTTGATGTTTCTTCATTGTTGTCTATTTGAGCAACTTCTTTCCCCTTATCCTGGGGTGGCTTCGCATTCATCACCTCTGTGTTTTCCACTGCAAATTTCTTTCTTCTTTCTTTATTTATGTTAAATACCTTTAATAAAACAATATCTTAATAGCCGGAAAGTGTCTCCTTTGTTGCACTTTTTTTTGGTTGTGTGTTTAACAATTTTTAATTGTTAAATGTTACGTACATTTGCTGCCAGTACCCGAGCATTGCCAATTGTCGTATTAATAAATAGGTTTGGAAGTCAATATTTTTTTAATACACGTTATTCCATTTCTGTCAAAATAGCACGTGCCCTTCGTTAACTTATATTTGCTAAAATCTATATTTAAATGGATTTAGGCTGGTATTTATTAATTTTAACATATTTTCTAAAATTTATACTTTAAAAATAGTAGTTTGTTTAGTATTTATTAATTTTAAGACATTTTCTGAAGTATATATACAACAGATAATAGTAGATAATAGTGAGAGAAATCAAATTTCTTCAAGTGAAAATTTCTTAAAAATGCAAAATACAATGTGTAATTTTTCATTCTTTAAATTATAATTTTGAATGTGATATAAAGTATATAGGACCAAAAACATAAACACTTATGTTTTCTTGATATATCAACCATTTTTAAAAAGTGATATATAGTATATACATAATTGATATTAAAAATGTTATTGTATAAATCAACAGATATTAGTTAACATAAATCTTAAATAGTTTATTTGAATCTTCTATTGAAATAATTTTGAAAAGTATAAGGTTTAAATATCTTTCTTACACATTTTTTTTACTTCTAATTATTTTAAGGCATATTTTTTTTTTACTATAGCAACATTATTTTTTCTATTTAGAGCACGTGTCAACTACGACGAATAGACAAACTTACATATCCCCTCATATTTCTTTGTAGAAAAAACCTCTCCACTCAATCAATTGGACACATGTCATTTAATTGAATATTTTTATTTCCTTTTATCTAAAACACTTTATGAATTTTTAACCTATATTATAAAATTTTCAATTAAACAAATTTTATTAATTAGATGTTTTTATTTCCTTTTATCTAACACACTTTATGAATTTTTAACTTATATTATAGAAATTTCAAAATTCACTGACAATAGTGGAATGGTATGTAAATAATTGCATCTCCCCATTTGTTTTTTAAGATCCATCTTAACTCAGGATCTATCAAGCGTCAAGAGGGATCAAATCTCTAGAGGTGCAAACCTATTTTGTGAGTGCAAAACTTGAGAAAGGGTTTGCACCTTGAGATATTTGATCCCTCTCGGCGTTTGATAGATCCGGGGTTAAGATGGATCTAGGCTAGTTTTAGTCATGTGCAGCCAAGGAAAATATATAGACAATATGAGGAAGATATGATTAATTTTATCAATAATATGTAAATACATCTAATATTAATATAACCATTTTAAATATGCTAAATATATCTGAGATTTATTGAGTCATTTTAATTTTAAATTTTCTTAGTTACCTTTGTTGAGATGATAAATATTGTAAAATAACTTTAATGATGAAAAATGATGAAATAATTTTTTTGAATGCAAAGTGACAATGTAATAATATTGAATGATAGAAAATGTGAATAATAAGAATGTAGTCAATTAAAAATAGTCTTCATTGTGATCAATCTCAAACTATTTTCTTCTACTATTCTTAATGTCACTTGGGTTAGTTTTAACATCAGTTCATATCGATTATATGAAAAGGATAGTTGGAATCATAGACCATTTAAATATTTAGCTCGAGCTATTCTATTAAACACCATAGTTTATCTCTCTTGCTCTCCAATATAAATAGGTTTAATTATTATAACACAAAAATCAATATACATTGATAGTATGTTTGTATGCTTACACTGAAATCAATGGACACTATTAATCAAATTACTTCAAAATTAATGTACCATCATACATCCAATTACATCAAATAATAAATAAACATATAAACTGAAATCAATGCATCTAATGCAAGAAACCAAATAAGATTGGAAAACAATATCTAGACTAAAATCAATGCATCTCATGCAAGTAATCAAATAGGATTATATATCAACATCTATACTCAAATCAAGGCATCTAGTGAAAGTAGGAAAATAGGATTAAAAATCAACATCTACACGGAAATCAATGCATCTAGTGCAAACAATCAAATAGGATTAGAAATTACCATCTACACTGAAATCAATGTCCTTCATTCAAGCAATCAAATAGGATTATAATTCATCTATATTGAAATCAAAGCATCTAGTGCAAGTAATCAAATAAAATTAAAAATCGACATCAACATTGAAATTAATGCATCTAGTGCAAGCAATCAAATAGGATTAGAAATCACCATCTACCGTTTGAAATCAATGCATTTAGTGCAAGAAATAAAAAAGAATTAGAAATAATTTACATTGAAATCAATGCATATAGTGCAAGTAATCAAATCTCATTATAAATCAACATCTACACCAAAATCAATGCATCTAGTGCAAACAATCAAATAGGTTAGAAATAACCATCTACACTGAAATCAATGCATCTAGTGCAAGAAATCTTCTTCCCTCTCTCCCCCCTCCCCCCATATATATCTATACCTCCCTCAATCTCTCCTTCTTTGTCTCTTTATCACATCCTGTGAAAGACACATGCTCTCTCACTCCATATCTATTAATATCTCCCCCCCCCCCTTGTCTCCATCTATATCTTCTTTCTCTTCACCTTACATCTGTATCTGTATCTCCCTCTTTCTATCTATATCAACCACAAAAAATACACTCTCTTTCTCCAATCTATCTATCTATTTGTCCCTCCTCCTCTCCCTCTCCCTCCTGCTATCCTCTCTCTCTCTCTCTCTCCATCTTCCTTCTCTCTCTCTCTCTCTCTCTCTCTCTCTCTCTCTCCATCTTCCTTCTCTCTCTCTCTCTCTCTCTCTCTCTCTCTCTCTCTCTGCCTTTATTCTTACCTCCATCTCTCTGCCCCTCCATCTCTCCTTGTCTGTCTCTTTGTCTCACCACCAAACATACAAACACTCTCTCCATCTCTCCTTTGTCACTCCCTCTATCTCTCCACTACTCACTCTATATGTCATTCATCTTCCCTCCCTCCCTCTCTACTCCTTTCTTTCAAGTCCCCTATATTTTCCTTCACCTCTCTCCCTTTCTCTTCATCCGCCCTATTTCTTCCCCCATCACTCTCTCTCTCCCCCCCCTGTAATCCTCTCTCTTCCCCCATTGCTCTCTTCCTCTCTCTCCCCTCTCCTTCAGTTTATCTCCATCTCTCCCCTGTCACTCCATCTATGCAAGCAATCAAATAGGATTATAAATCACCATATACAATGAAATAAATGCATTTAGTGTAATAAATCAAATAGGATTAGAAATCATTTACATTGAAATAAATGCATCTAGTGCAAATAATCAAATCTAATTAGAAATCAATATATACACTAAAATCAATGCATATAATGCAAACAATCAAATAGGATTAGAAATCACCATCTACACTGAAATCAATGCATCTAGTGCAAGAAATATTCTTCCCTCTATCCCCCCTCCATATATATCTATATCACCCTCCATTTCTCCTTCTTTGTCTCTTAATCACATCTTGCCAAGCACACACACACACTCTCACTCCATATCTATCAATATATTTGTACCTCCCCCCTTATCTCCATCTATATAATCTTTCTCTTCACCTTCCATCTATATATTTATCTCCCTCTGTCTATCTATAGCAACCCCAAAACATACACTCTCTTTCTCCAATCTATCTATCTATCAGTCGCTCCTCCTCTCCCTCTCAATCCTATTATCCTCTCTCTCTCTCTCTCTCTCCATCTTTCTTATCACTCCCTCTCTGTCTCCCTCTCTCCACCTTTCACTCTCTATGTCTTTATTCTCACCTCCCTCTCTCTCTGCCTCCATATCTCCTTGTTTTTCTCTTTATCTCACCCCCAAACATACACACACTCTCTCCATCTCTCCCTTGTCACTCCCTCCCTCTCTCCACTACTCACTATGTATGTCTTTCTTCTTCCCTCCCTCTCTCCACTACTCACTATGTATGTCTTTCTTCTTCCCTCCCTCTCTCCCCATCTAGCTCCATCTCTCTATCCCTCCCTCTCTCCTCTCTTCAACCCCCTCATTCTCTTCCTCTCTCCCTTTCTCTACCTCCCTCTCTCTCTCTCTCTCTCCTCACAATCCTCTTCTACCTTCCCCCCATCACTCTATTCCCCGTCTCTCCCTTTATCTCCCGCCCTCCCCATGCACTTCAATATCTCTCTCCCCCCCTACAATCCTCTACCCACCCCTCCCACTCTATTCCCCGTCTCTCCCTTATCTCCCGCCTCCCTCATGTGCCCTCCCCGCTCCCCCTCATCTCTCTCTCTCTCTCTCCAATCCTCTCTCCCCCCACCACTCTATATCTCTCTCCAACTATGTTACTACATTCCTCCCTCTCTCTCCTCCCTCTCCCCCCGGCTATCTCCATCACTCCCATGTATCTTTATCTCACCCCTAAACATACACACACTCTCTCCATCTCTCCCTTGTCACTCCCTCTCTCTCAACTTCTCACTCTATGCCTTTCTTCTTCCCTCCCTCTCCCCCCATCCAAATCCATATCCCTCCTTATCTCCTCCTCTTCCCACCCTTCCTCTCTCTTCCTTCCCCCTCCTCTCTCTCTCTCTCTCTCTCTCTCTCTCTCTCTCTCTCTCTCTCTCCCTCACCCTCCAATCCTCTCTCCTTCTCTCTCCCCCACCTCTGCATTCTTATGTCTCCCTCCCTCTCGTTACCCTTCTCTACCTCTCTACCCTCTCCCTCTCTCTCTCTCTTCATTCCTCCCTCCACCCTCCTTCTAAGTTTTTCTCCATCTCTCCATTACCCCCTATTTCTCCACACATGTATCATATGTCTTTGCCTTTCCCTCCATATATATATATATAGTATTAATCTAAAGATATTAGTTAGTAATATTAATATTATAATATATATATATATATATATATATATATATATATATATATATATATATGAATATTATCTCTATCTCTCCATTGTCACTCCCCCCTATTTCTCCACATGTATCATATGTCTTTGTTCTTCCCTCCCGTATATATATATAAAGCTATTAAATTTAGTAATATATATATATATATATATATATATATATATATATATATATATATATATGAATATTAGATTTAACAAAAATAATAATAATATTATTAATAATAATGTAATATTAACTTAGGGTTATTAACATATTTTTGTATGGTATTAATAATAATTTGGTCCATGGTATTTAGCTACATACTTCATATATAATTATATGTTGATTTAATCCTATTCGATAAATTTTTATTTATTTACCCACTTTATACCCTTTTATATTTATTGATTTACCAATTCTTCATAAATATGGTATTTGGCCCATGGTATCCGTCTAATGATATTAATAATAATTTTTCCTATGTGTATTTGGGTTCATAGGATTCACCTTTCACCGAAATAAAACTTCTTTTTTGAGTTTTTAAAATATGGAGGTCAATTTGTCCCATGGTATTTGGCCCATAGGATTCACCCAAATAAAACTTCTTTTTTGAGTTTTTGTAAATATAGAGGTTTATGCAGTAAATATAAAAATAGGTTTTATTTATTTACCATGCCTCTAGTTTATTTATATTTATATTTATTTACCATATATTTTCTTGACTATTCGAATCTCTTCATATTTTAAATTGATATTGTTTAAATTTACTTTAAATTTTAAATTTTTTATTTATATGATTATGCAAGTTATTGTTTAAGCTGACATTATTTAGATTTTATTGTTTAAATTTTCTTTAGATTTTATTTTTATTTTGGCTTCAAACATACTTACACATCGGGGTCATATTGGGTTGTAGAATGCACCTTTAAGCACAAAAGAATGCTCCTCTCGATGCAATAATCATTTTTAAGAAAAAAAATGATATTATTTTTGTGTTACCAAGATTTAATTTATTATTATATTTGGTTTAATTTATATTTATATTTATTTTGTTGTTAAATTAGATTTCTATTTTTATAAAATAATGTTGAAATTCAATGTGTTTTGATTTTACATGGTAAATTAAATTATTTGTCGATTTGATTAAATTTTGATTATAGTACTTGATAGTTGTTTTTCTCTCATTCAAAAATGCACCTTAGCCAATTTGCTTTGTACTTAAATTCAGTAAAACTCAATGAAAAATTCACTACTTCTTACTACTCCAATTGGACCATATAGAGAATACATATGCAATGAAACAATTGAATTATCCTTATGACCCCCAAGATACAATGAATGAGCCTATTGAGAATACATATGTAGTGAAATAATTGATTGTTTCTTACTATTTCCAAATGCAATAGTGAACCTTATAGAGAAAGCATATGAAATGGTTCGTTTTCTATCTTCTAGATCCTTATTCTAAAAGGAAGATGTATAACTCAACATTCAAATAATTAATTTATTGAATACCAAAAGCAAAATAAAAAAATGTATTAGATCACTTGTTTAAGTAGAAGATGTGTAACTCAACCTTCAAATAATTATTCTATTAATACTAAAAGTAATAATTTATTTAAAGTATTAACCATGAATTTAAAAAATGTGTTGATTGTATATGCAATTTCATGTTTTTTGGGTTACCTAATATAGCCTTTTTAGAAAACAAGGTTATTGTTTTTTTTTTTTTAAAATACAAAACGTTCTGGTCTCTACTCTATAAAATCTTTTAGTTGGATCTCTTTTTTTAATTCGTCATTCAAAAATGTTATCTTGATCATAATACTTCTAAGAGTGTTCATTTTAGTTGCAGGTGTGTCATATATTCATTCCTTTTTTAGTATTTTTTTACAAATAATATAGCTCCAGGTTTGTATAAATTACCCATAAAATTTAAATTAAATATATACATCCAATTTGAACTTATAGAAAGTTTAATTAAGTTTTAAGTGAATTTTCACGATGGAATACTATTCCTTTTTCTTAATATTCATTCCTTCCTTATGATCATTTTTTTAAATTTAAACCATTTTTAATACTCATGATTTGACATAAAAAATAATATTTATATTTGGTTCCTTATTGATCTTAGTAGTAAACCATTTTAAATGCTCATGATTTTACATCAAAATATAATCTTTATCCTTGATGCTTTATTGATCTTAGTAGTGCCTCGCCTATTGGTGAAGTAGCTCCAACCTTTCTTGGTGTACTCCCATGCTGGTAGCTTCAACACCATTTTGATATTAAATATTATATTTCTGAGTTTCACTCAGTTCTATTTTAGAGTTAGAATTTTTCATAATCATGAAATGCAATATTCTTACTTGAAATGCAATATTCCTATTTGCAACATAATTGATGAGTAATATGATCATACATTTTGTAATATTTATGGTTAGCAAAATAATCAATGAAAATTCATTGGATTGGTTTTGTAGTTATTCTATTTAACTATGAGTCTGGAAAAATAATTTACTAAAAAAAAAAAAAACTCAAAAATAATTAATAAGTTGTTTATATCCATTAAATGCTTCATATAACATTTTATTCTATTTTTTAAATGCGTAGTTATACTTACATCTTAAACTTACAATCTATTACAATGTCTCTTAAATTTAGTATGTGGAACTATGCATATTTATTAATATGATTATCTTCTCATTAGATATTATATATATAAATATATTTATATATTTACATGTCTACTTTTCAATCTTATTTTTAACCTCTTTGAAATAATTAAAAGTCAAGAACTATTTTTTCTTATGAAATATATCGATGTAAGCCTAGTTTTATCATCAATGAATATAAGAAACTAAAAATGCTTCAAGTGATTTAGTTTTGCATTGGCCCACACACATAAATATACACTAATTCATGGAAATATATTTTACATTTATTTGTACAAACTGGAAACTCTTTGATATGATGTTTCGTAATTCACAATAATCAAATTCACAGTCACATTAAACATTCTCATTTCTACATACAAATAAACTTTTCATCACTTTTTTTATTTGAAGTGAAACATATTTTTGAGCTTTAAATATCCATACCTTAAGTTCCATATGTTTTTTTAGACATACTTGGTGAATCCCAATAGTTACATCAAGTTTTTATAAACCTCCCAAGAGTATTCCTTTTATTGATGAATTACAAATTGTCTTCATAATTCGAACTTTCAACTCTTAACATCAAGTTTTTATAGACCTCCCACCCTTAGTACCTCTATTGATGACTTATATCTTTCACTTACAAATTGTCTTCATAATGTGAACTTTCAAAGCTTGATCTATGTTTGAGAAAATTAAATTAAACTTTCCTTAATCTCTTACCTTTTTTTTTTTCAAATGACCATTTGACAAATTTATAGATACACAACCATGCCATTTTATTTGAACAAAATTTTCATCACCTAAATATATATTTACACCATTACATTTATCATAATAGGTTTTGAAATGATCTCTATTACCAGCCATATGAATATTTTCTCCTACATTAAAATCATGTGTTTCTACTCATAGGGATACATATGAAATAAACAAATTTATACCTTTAAGGTCACCACTTACCTTCATGAGTAATTTTTCATTATTGTATTTTATATTTGGACTCATAAGAATTATTTTTCGTACATTTATTACATTTATTAGGATTATCATAAACATAATTCCCAAACTTATTACAAAATTATAATTAATTGTAAAATTCTAAACCCTTTTTCATTTCCTCTTTTTGCATGAAAATCCATGTCAAATCATTAAGCCAAGGTTCTTTTTATTTTGTAAGGTGATAAATACTTAATATTCATATACTATATTCAAAGTTATAGTCACTAGAGCCCTACTTATATTTTCTCACCAATATAAATTAATTTTTTTTTATCCTTAATTTTAAATAGATAATCAATAATGCATTTATTTTTTCCATAAATAAATTTCTATTTTGTTTACTTTTTTATACAAAGTTTTTGATATCTTCCATGTCAAAGTTTTTGATATCTCCCATTACTTTTTTTCATACAAAGTTTTTGATATCTCCCATGTCTTGCATGATGTTCCTTGGTTTTCCTTTCCTCTCAATCTTAAGTTGAGAAGAGTAGTTATTTTACCTTTAGCTCCACTCATAATTGTACAATCTTCTGCCCGTTGGTGTACAGAGAGGCATATTCTATAGCTCAATATGAATGTCATGTGTGACTTTATCCATGATCAACATTGAATTGACACATGTCTCTTTCAAAATAAAATTTAAAATGAAAAAGATATGGTAATTAGTATTACAATCTAGTACTAAGGAGACATGGAAAAAATATTTCACTTTCACTATAGAATTCACAAATAAACTATTTATTGTCGAGTTTTTGAAAAGATAAAGTAGTAAAAGAAAAAACTTATATTTTCCCTCCAAATATTTCAATATAAGACTTAAATAAATTGTTTAAATATATTTGTTACCAATATATTTCAATATAAACTTCATATGTGTGTTGATCATAAGAAAGTATTTCAATATCCAAAAAATAATAATAATAAAATGCAAATTAATTCAGTTAAAATCACCATAAATTTGTAAATTTGTGATTAGGATAAATATACACTGATATATTTCACAAAACATTAAGTAATTCAACCCATTAACATGTTTAACTTAAATAAAAACTACTTAATATGACCCAAAAAATATATATATATATTTTATCTCACATGTCTATACTCACAACAATTTCTAATATTGCAACTAAATTTCTCTTACTGGTTCTATTGTTGTATACTTTCTTACATAACACAAGTACCTTAAGCCCTCTCCTCATACCAACCAAGAGCTCTATTACTCCTTAGCAAGTTCTTTTTTCTTATGATTATTATATATATTTTTTACCTACCAACTTTAGGACTTTCATATCAAAGCCTAGTTATAACTCATAACTATATAAAACATAAATTTAACCAACAAAATTAAACGATACATTTATTTAATTACTTTTAAAAAAACTCATTTACCATGAAAACTTAAAATAAAATAAATGTGAATACAAAATTCTATATTAAAATAACTTATTTAAATAATAGTCATAAAAATCAACCCAATTACCAATTTCTCTTAGAAATAAAGAACGACAAAACATACATTAAATTAAGTGCTCTTAATAGATACTCATGTCTATGCCTACAAACAAGATCAAAATCATGTACCAAAGACACAATATACCAGCAATTACATTTATTCATTTCATTCTAACATTGTCCCCGGCATAATGATAATCAGGGACTCTAAACTATTTATGCTTTAATCAAAATATATTTTCGAACTCATTAACCTCTGCGGCCACTGCAACCGGTTCCGTGTAGAACTCTTCTAATCTAAAATCTGTTGAATAATAGAATGGAGAAAAGGGCAGATTCCAGTGGGGAGACGATACCTCGTCTAAATATGACAAAATGTCGTCAAAAGTATCTTCATCTCCTGCAAAATGATAGGAATGTGATGGTTGCTGGTTTGACAGAGAAAAGGTAGAATTTCTCATGTCTGTTTCAACAAGACTTACTTCTGCAATAGCAAAAGGAGTTCGCTCTGATTCATTGTCTGTGATGGAATCCTTCCTAAGTAGAATGCATAGAGACTTGGAGGAATTCGTACTTTCTTTAGCATTAAACAATTTGAAGTCTTCATCTGAGCTACGACTAGTGCAGCCATAACCGTCGCAGCTGTTTGGTCTTCCTATTTCATCTTGTATGAACCTCGTCGTTATTTCTAGGGGAGGGGTTTTGAACTCATGAGGTTTTAAGAGAGGAGGAGATATTGAGTTTGTCTTATGACTTGGAGCACTTGATTTAGATTGAGATCCGTTCACTGACCGCAGCTTCTTGCTAAGATGAGTGTTCCAGTAGTTCTTGATTTCGTTGTCTGTTCGACCAGACAGTCTTCCTGCTATGAGCGACCACCTGCATGCATATATATATATATAACATTTTTATTAGTATCAGCGTTATTAACTTAGGTTGATTGGATATTTTGGAAATAACATTAAGATAAATAAAAAAATTAACATGCATGTATATATCAATAAACATTTGTAATAATATTATTGTCAAGAATTTAAACATTTGCAATAAATTATATTATTGTCATGAATTTATATAGGATTGTAGATTTTGAGAATACTATCAGAATAGATCAACTAAAGAATTGATCTTTCTTAAAATTCAGATTCAAAGATATTCTGTAAATCTATAATCCTCATAAAAATAGTAATGTTTATATGGAGTAGTTTTTAGTTCGAATTTTTGGAGTTTTTGGTGCCGGAATTTCGTAAAAAAAATTAAAGTAAAATTTTGATTTCTGTTATTTAAACTAGTTTTTTTACTGTATATATAGATTCAACACTCTAAAAAATCTTTAGGATACTTGGATTGTACAAGTTACACATCAAATTTCTGTTTTCAATAAATTCTTGTCAGATTTTTAAAAAATTAAGGCGGAAACGTAGTACGGGTTACACTTTTGTGAGAATCGGAGCGAAAAAATTTTTCGGCAATGGTTCGACGGAGCATTATGGCCGAACTCAATAATAGTTCGGCTGAACTTTATTAAATAGTTCGGCCGAACTGTTGAGTCCGTTTAGATTGACGGCACAGTGACGGCGAAGCAAACAGAATTTTTGCCGGAGGTTTGGAAAACCGGCAATAGGAGTTCGGCCGAACTTACTGAAAAGTTCGGCCGAACTATGAGTTCGGCCGAACTTTTAAGTTCGGCTGAACTCGGTTTTATATATAAACCACCCGCGAAAGCAGTAAGGTTACTGTTTTCATTTTTGGCGCGCTGTTTTTGCTGGTCTGATTGCCGCGTTGCTGCTGGTCTGTTGCTGCTGGTCGAGCTGATTGGCGAGTTGCTGCTGTGTGCTGGTCGAGATGATTGCCATCGTTCGCCATCGTTAAGATCTGGTATGTTCCGTAAATCTCAGAAGCCCAAGGAGTATACACAGTTAGTTCAAAATAATTATGCCATTGTCCACGTTGTTTCAAAATAATTATGCCATTGTCCACGTTGTCTTGTAGATTTCGAACCCATTAAAAAATATTCATTGTTTCCCTTTCTTCTTTAACTACAAACTATCTTCACTGCAATTAGAAATCTGAACCACTTTCTATTCTGCCCATCCAAAAATCTCAGAGATGAATATACGAAATTCTGTCTCTGAAATGAAAAATTTGTCCACATATTTATAGTGGTTTGCAAAATTTGAAAGGACACATCTGTTTGGAGGGAGGCCGACGTGAATGTGTGAATGTAGGTCGGCTGGCCTAAGGGAGAACCATATATTCCTTAACATCCATATATTGAAAAAATTGTTGCTTTAATTTTCTTTACACATGACATACAGTGAAACATTTAAAGTCAATCTTAGCAAAAAAGTTGTTTTAGTTTCAAGATGGGGTATGCACAAGATTAGAAACTACCTGTTACAAATGTCTGTAGTATAAAAAACTACTGTTCTGTCCGAAACATATACAAAATCATAATCAGTCAGTTTTCAAAAAAAGACTGTAGACAGTCACCAACCCAGAATGTAATGAATGTTATGTCATAATAATTATGTCATATGGAGGTTCATAAAATGTGTAATGATCTATTTTTTCACAGTGAAAAAGTTCGTAACTATTCATATTAATGATCAGCTACCTGTTACAAATGTCTGTAGTATAAAAAACTACTGTTCTGTCCGAAACATATACAAAATCATAATCAGTCAGTTTTCAAAAAAAGACTGTAGACAGTCACCAACCCAGAATGTAATGATCTATTATTCAAGGTATAGTCAGTTTTAGGTGAGGATAATGAATATGATGTTAGTAAAACATCATCCACATAAATATTAAGTAATAAAAAAGAATCATTATTAATAATCTTTTATCATTTATCATACATAAATGTTATGTCATAATAATTGTGTCATATGGAGGCTCATAAAATGTGTAATGATCTATTATTTAAGGTATAGTCAAATTTAGGTAAGGATAATGAAGATGATGCTATTAAAACATCATCCTCATAAATATTAAGTGATCAACATATAAACTTCATATACGTGATTTTTTCTTTGTTATGATTGTTGTGACATGTGTTGTGGTTTGGTTGTTTTTTTTTATATAAGTGAAAGGTATGCTTTAATGATTAAGTGTTTGTAATTTGTTTTCAAATATTTGAATTTGAGTTTGTAGTTGGAAATTTCAATTATTATGAATGATATAGCTTTGGGAATTTTGCACTGATTAAAGACATTTTTGAGAAATGATATGATATTATTTTCTAGAAAATATTTAATATTTAGGATATTTTTTAGGAATGCTATGATACTATTTGCTAGAAAATATTTAATAATTTTGTATCCTCTATGAAACAATTATAATACTATTGTGTTACATTTTGTTGGAATTCTTGATTTTTTTTTTATTTTTTATAAAAGGACAATTTCCAATAGAAGATCAAATGTGTTTTGAATGTCTTTTATGCAACCTATAATATATTCTATATGAATTTGTAATTGATGGCAAGGTTAAATGGTTTATGAAGCAATCATGGTTTAGGAGGTATGGTTGTGTTGATGTAGCTTATGACTTCATGGATTTGAATTTTTTTATAGATCAACTAATATGTACTATTAATTCATGGACATGTTTTATTTAGGGGGTATCAAGGTATTTTGAAGAAATGTAATTCATCCCTTTATCTGTAGCATGTAAGTAAGAATTAGAGTGTCGGTACCTTGCTAGTTCCACATTAATAACTACAAATAATATATTGTTACATTTAAATACCCTACCCCACTCTAAAATTTAACTTGTGACCTCCAAGGAGAAAACACATGTTCTTAAAGATTATTCCCACTTAGGTGGTAGATTGATATGGTTTATTTATTTGTACATTGTTTATCAGTCAATAGGTTGTGATTACTATTGCCACCTACCTACTTGAATAAAGATCCACTGTTTTCATCCATGTTTCTTGTTGATAGTTCCCAATTGATTATTAAAGTTTTGAAAATTGTAGTTTTCCATAACAAACTATAAAATAAAAAAATTATTATAATCCATTTATCTATGTGGATAGGTTACCGATATTATTTTCATTTATCCTATCATTAATATTATCTGCCTACATGCATATCATGTTTATCTACTTAAAAATAAATATTTTTTTCCTCTCTTTTATTTGTTTGTTGATGCATGAAAACACTTGATAATGTAGGTTTTAACCCTTATTAGATAAATCATACAAATAGATTCTCAATATAAAACATAAAAAAACTCAATAGCAAAAACACTATTTGCACAAAGATTTTACCCTAATACCCAAAACTAGGAAAACCAGAATGCTTTTTCTATATCTCTCAATGATTTCGTGTCGTCACCCCTTGTACCCCCCACACCACTAATTATATGGGGTAGGGAAACCCCCCTCGTTAGGAACTGGGGTGTAAATAAGGCTAATCATGCAAATAGTATACCACATAGCCAAAAGTTTCCCACTTCTTGTTTTCTTTTCATATAGGAGGTTATAAGAGTACATGATCAACAATCCATGGAAGTAATTCCAATTGTTTCTCTGCACCAATAAAACTTCTTAGTGCTCACATATTTTTCAATGAATCTACGACATTCTTCAATGTGTCCATAAACCCCCTATTTTGATTTTTCTCTTGTACTTATCACAATTTGAGCTACTCCGCTCCCCTGCTACCTTCCCTTCTCCTTAGTTTTTTAATAATAAAATAAATATTTAATTATTAGTAATATAATTACTAATTAATTATTATTTATAATACTAAAATTTAATTAATTATATTTAATTAAAACATAATCAGAAATTAACTTATTTCAAGAATGAATATATGCCTATTTTAGCTTTGGAATTAGTGAGAGTGTTGAAGCATGATTAACATTAACAAAGTATTCTCCGATTGGGGTGCCAAGTGTACAGAGAAAGGAGTGAGGTGGTAGGAGACCGTGCGGGCCACACGGTAAGACCATGATGACATGTGGTGAGGGATGTGGGTGGTACCACCAACGCCCTATAATGATGACATTAAATATGGATGTGCATAGAGGAGATATTCGAGGACGCTACAAAAAACAAAAGAGCCCATGCAACTGTTAATTCAACTTTTGTGTTTGAATGATGGAATGATGGAATTTGCAAAGACCTGAATTCTCCAGCCCCCATTAAAATGACCCTACAAGTTGATTCTTTCAGTTTTTTCACTCTATAAGCATCAACGTACGATTATGCATGATGGAGAATCTATAGCGCTTTCCCTTGTTAATATATTTAACAAGGGAAAGCGCTAGATATTATCCATCATGCATAATTGTACGTTCTTTGATTTGGCTGAGCCCACATGTCCCACTTGAGAAAATGCTTAAGAGGACTACACTTTCTATCATTCCATAGAAAATTACTCATGCATTTTTGGATCTTGTTAATAGTGGACTTTGCAATCTTTGTTAGAGTAAACTAATACACAAGTAAACCTTCCAGAGTTGACTTGATAAAAGTCATCCGTCCCCCTAAAGTGAGCCATCTATAACACCAATTATTAATCTTTCCTTCAACCCTCTTAATGAGCCAACCCCAATCCTCAGCTCTATATTTGTTGCATTTAAGTGTGTCTAACATAACTCTACTTTCAACATCTTGCTTCATGCAACATGCACCATACTTTGAATTTACAAAGACTTGAATTCTCCAGCCCCCATTAAAATGACCCTACAAGTTGATTATTTCAGTTTTTTCACTCTATAAGCATCAACGTACGATTATGCATGATGGAGAATCTCTAGCGCTTTATCTTGTTAATATATTTAACAAGGGAAAGCGCTAGATATTCTCCATCATGCATAATTGTACGTTGGATTTGGTGATAATTGTCTCCATATTTTGGCTTTCTGACCCGCAAAACATAATTAATTGTCTCCAATCCGCCTAATTTTGGTGATAATTGTCTCCAATCCGCCTAATTTTGGATGCTCTTCATACACTAAGTACCTTGACCATATCAATGGAATGCCCAACTCCTAGCATGGTTCCCACCACACCAACACAACTATTGGAGATTCAAACGACCTCACCACTTAGAAAATGATACGAAATTATTTCACCCCCTTGTACTAGAACAATACATAGAAAGAATAACATAATTAATAGAAGAGATAAAAATATGAATTAGAGAAAGGCATGGATCACATATTAAAGGAAATAATAGAGCTCATGTACAAATTTCCATATTTGCTGCATTTATGTGTGTCTAACATAACTCTACTTTCAACATCTTGCTTCATGCAACATGCACCATACTTTGAATTTGCAAAGACCCAGGAATTCTCCACCCCCCATTTAAATGACCCTACAAGTTGATTCTTTTAGTTTTTTCACTCTATAAGAATAAACGTACGATTATGCATGATGGAGAATCTCTAGCGCTGTCCCTTGTTAATATATTTAACAAGGGAAAGCGCTAGATATTCTCCGTCATGCATAATCGTACGTTGGATTTGGTGATAATTGTCTCCATATTTTGGCTTTAGCATATATTGTGCAAGTGTACTTCAGAAGTATAAGAACCTCGATTGACATTTAATGCTTGTAATTTATCTCACAATTAATTTACCCATTAGGATGCTTTGACCTAGTAACTTGAGAGATGAAAAAGATCCTATCACATTAATGTGAGGATCCATTTTCATAATGAACATTAGGAAAAGACAATATTCATTGCAGTTGGTAATATAGTCAACTAGTAGACTATTCAATTATTAACAAAGTTGATGAAAGAATGCAAGGAATTTAAGGTTGCATTTCAATTTTGAAATTTTTCTACAATAATTTTTGTAGGATAATTTGTTAATGCAAGTTTCCATAGTTATTTATAATTTTTATTTTAATAGAAAGAGCCTTCAACCAAAAATACCCATGGTTAGTCCCGCGTGTGCCCTTTGAGACACATTAGGTCATCCCACCAATTCATGCCCCATGCTTCATGAGTTGAAGGGTATCCTTCATACCCCTTAAGCACCCCCATTTCTCCCCACTCCATCATGTGATGTTGCCACCTCATCACGTAATAAGGGTTTAAGAACCAACAACCTCTTGTCTATTTATGTGAAACACAAACATTATACACTTGACATTGTCTCAATCTCCGACGATATCAGGATGTGTTGGTCACCATACATCATGCCTCAATAGTATCACCACCACTTACACCAACCTCATATGTTGATGATTCCTCTTCCACCATTTATTATGTCACGAACTCGGTTAATTAGTATTTGGCATGCCCTTGAGTGCTCTATGTTAAAGACACTCATCTTATCTATATGTGTCCTGTACTCATCAAATACCATCATCACCGCATGCATCAAGTGACATATCCCCCTCATCAAGATCCCAATCCGCCTAATTTTGGATGCTCCTCATACACTAAGTACCTTGACCATATCAATGGAATGCCCAACTCCTAGCATGGTTCCCATCACACCAACACAACTATTGGAGATTCAAACGACCTCACCACTTAGAAAATGATACGAAATTATTTCACCCCCTTGTACTAGAACAATACATAGAAAGAATAACATAATTAATAGAAGAGATAAAAATATGAATTAGAGAAAGGAATGGATCACATATTAAAGGAAATAATAGAGCTCATGTACAAATTTCCATATTTGTTGCATTTATGTGTGTCTAACATAACTCTACTTTCAACATCTTGCTTCATGCACCATGCACCATACTTTGAATTTGCAAAGACCCAGGAATTCTCCACCCCCCATTTAAATGACCCTACAAGTTGATTCTTTTAGTTTTTTCACTCTATAAGCATAAACGTACGATTATGCATGATGGAGAATCTCTAGCGCTTTCCCTATAAGGGGATATAATCATTCTTGCCTTCCATATAGATAATGAAAATGATTGTTCTAAGTCTCATGTTGCTTCTCATGTTATTTTATAAACCTTGGTTGGAAAGAAAAATAGGAGGGCCGAAATGTAAGAAATATAGAACATATTGGATTTAACATCCCCAAATTGGATTTTACTCTGAGGTATTGATTTTTTGAAATCTATTTTGTGAATGTTGACCAATAGATATACATCATGGAGGATGAAAGACTAAGATCAACCGAATCCCATATGGAGTCTCGGGGATCGGAGGATGTTCACGGTATTTAAATATAATCTTAAATCTACATACATGTGTGTACATATGGAATTGATTTTTTACTAACTTTGTGAGTGAAATTAGTTGTTAACAAGTTTCATATTTTAATTTTTAGGAGGCAAGAGGAGAAGGCTTTCTACTCCATCAATGGAGTGTGGCCAAGGTTCAACCGGTCGAGGTAACATGGTGCCGGAAGGGGGTGATATTTATTCCCCCGAAGGCCAGAAATCAATGGCTGCTGGTTCTCAGCAGGGTCGCTGTGGGTCTGGTTCTCAGCAGCATCATTCTGGGGCTGGTTCTCAGCAGGGTCGCTGTGGGTCGGGTTCTCAGCGGCATCATTCTGGGGCTGGTTCTCAGCAGGGTCATGTTGGAGATGATGTTAACCAACAACATCAAGGTTGCCATCAATTTCAATATTTTTTCATTAAATTTTTACAACTTTTTTTACACATGTTTTTTCTAATATATGAAATTATATATATATTGATGTAGAGGCTCAAAATGTTCGAGCCAGTGGTCAAAAAAGACGCAGGGCAGCGCGCTACATTGAAGAAGAAGGTTGTCAACCTAGCACAACTTATCCGGCTGAGATTACTGATATACCATGGGAAAGGAACATGGCGGAATGCACCTTACAAAGGTGTCAAAGCCTTTATGCAAAATTGCAGACAGATCTCCAGGATTTGACTCTACCTGCTAAGAGTAGACAAAGCCTACGGATAGTTACACATTCATTGAGTGAAATGGTAAAAGTGTACAAAGATTTGGGGCCAACCACTGATTCGTTTGTAGAAGTGATGAGACAGAGAAGAGAAGCAGTGATAGGTCCCGATAAATGGCAGGACATAAAAAAACAAGTTTCAAGACAGGAGGCTAAGTCAATGTTTAATTTTAAGGAAGGGCCAAAAAGAAATATGTTGAAGGTGCAGTATTTCAAGCACCCAGACATAGCAAAATATTTGTATAGTCGACATCTTGCGGCCTTTGGAAGGCTTCCATGGAACGATGAGGTTCCTCTTTATTTTGCACAAACGTTTTATGCAGAATTTTTTAAGGGTATGAAACCCGACTACAATGATCTTCCTTCAGAATTTTTTGGCCCGGGGAGAGGTCGATTATGTCAACGTAAGGGCGCAAAGCGAGATGTGGAGTTGCCTCGCCCTGAGCCGCCATTGGTGAGACGACCGTCTCGAGTCGAAACCTTGCGATCAGAGATGGATGCGACTTCTCAAATAAGTCGTGAAGCAAGAGATGTTATGATTGAAAATGTTCATAGCGGATTGAGTGGAGTCGATCTTGGCTTAAATCGACAAAGAGCACGTCAATATGCACGTGCCAATTTTGTTTATCATACAGATGAGGAGATTTACAACATGAATGTTGAAGATCTCCAAACATACGCAATAAATTGTTAAACTTGATACAGTTTGATACTTGAGTGAGATTTACAATTTTTGGACATATTTTATTACAATATGTTTTTTGGACATATTTTTGGACATATATATGTTAAATGTTTTTGTTGGATAGTTGAATTATAATTGGCATGGCATGTGATATTTAATGTTTTAAATGTTTTTGTTAGATAGTTGAATTATAATTGGCATGGCATGTGATATTTAATGTTAAATGTTTTTGTTAGATAGTTGGATTATAATTGGCATGGCATTTGAAGTTTTTAAAACTACATGAATGATGGAATGTGAACCTACATTTGCACATGTGGTAAATTGAAATGTTAAAGTTTGTAACAAGACAATCCCCATTGATTTCATTACATTATATATGTTGATTTCTGATTTGATATAATTGCATACATATGATGGTACATTACTTGTAAAGTCATTGGATTAATAACTTGTTCATTGATTTCAGTTTTCTTTGGATGGTTTTAGTACTTTTGGCATGTGGATGTGAAGTAATGTTGTCATTGAATTACATTTGACATTTGATATTTAATGTTAAATGTTTTTGTTGGATAGTTGAATTATAATTGGCATGGCATGTGATATTTATTGTTAAATGTTTTAGTTGGATAGTTGAATTATAATTCTAAGGGTATCTGAAGTTTTTAAAACTACATGAATGATAGAATGTGAACCTACATTTGCACGTGGTAAATTGAAATGTTACTTGTACAAAACAATCCGCATTGATTTCATTACATTATATATGTTGATTTCTGATTTGATATAATTGCATACATATGATGGTACATTACTTGTAAAGTCATTGGATTTCATTACATTATATATGTTGATTTCTGATTTGATATAATTGCATACATATGATGGTACATTACTTGTAAAGTCATTGGATTAATAACTTGGTCATTGATTTCAGTTTTCTTTGGATGGTTTTAGTACTTTTGGCATGTGAATGTGAAGTAATGTTGTCATTGAATTACATTTGACATTTGATATTTAATGTTAAATATTTTTGTTGGATAGTTGAATTATAATTGGCATGGCATGTGATATTTATTGTTAAATGTTTTAGTTGGATAGTTGAATTATAATTCTAATGGTATCTAAAGTTTTTAAAACTACATGAATGATAGAATGTGAACCTACATTTGCACGTGGTAAATTGGAATGTTACTTGTAACAAAACAATCCGCATTGATTTCATTATGTAGTATATGTTGATTTCTGATTTGATATAATTGCATGTATGATGGTACATTACTTGTAAAGTCATTGGATTTCATTACATTATATATGTTGATTTCTGATTTGATATAATTGCATACATATGATGGTACATTACTTGTAAATTCATTGGATTAATAACTTGTTCATTGATTTCAGTGTTCTTTGGATGGTTTTAGTACTTTTGGCATGTGAATGTGAAGTAATGATGTCATTGAATTACATTTGACATGTGATATTTAATGTTAAATATTTTTGTTGGATAGTTGAATTATAATTGGCATGGCATGTGATATTTAATGTTAAATGTTTTTGTTGGATAGTTGAATTATAATTGGCATGGCATCTGAAGTTTTTAAAACTACATGAATGATAGAATGTGAACCTACATTTGCACATGTGGTAAATTGGAATGTTACTTGTAACAAGACAATCCCCATTGATTTCATTACAGTATATGTTGATTTCTGATTTGATATAATTGCATGTATGATGGTACATTACTTATAAAGTCATTGGATTAATAGTGTTCATTGATTTCAGTGTAAGCGCAAAAAATTATTGACAATGTAGAATGATTTTTGTGTTATAATAACTAAACCTAATAATATTGGAGAGCAAGAGAGACTTGAGGTATGGTGTTTACTACAAGAGTTTGAGATAAATATTTAAATGGTTTATCTATCTTTCATAAAATAGTTTAAGATTGATCACAAGAATTAAGAGTTCATGTCTCGGTCCATCATTGGTATGGTCCATCATAGAATGATCATCCATGTCAATGACTCTAAAGTCTATCTTTCCAAACCATGACCCTACTCTCACATGTGTGCTTTTCATGACACCAGTCGTGCTACTTTTATCCTTGAGTTGACTGCCTTGAAAGCACTCAACTCTTTCTCGATGCTAGCCTTCCTCTTTCTAAGAGATGAAGCTGCCTTTCGACTTGGGAAGCTATGGGTAGCCCCGTGTCTATCAAAGCAGATAACTTTTTCCCATGTACGGTTGTAGACATGAATCTCAAGTCCAAGGAACTTTCATCATCATTCCTCCTTGTCTTGTGCCTTACTTTCGCAATCTTCTTCAACATTTCCTCTTCCAATATGTTTTTCGAACTAGCCCTTGGCTTAGCAGTGCTTTTCACATATCTCTTCTCATGAAGCTCCATTTAACAATTTGATCCTGGACTTGCTTGAATTGGTTCAAGCTCTTTCTTTTTCGAATTCTGTCTAATCGCTCTAATACGACATATATTGACTCCTTCCAAATGAAGTGCACCAATCCTCTTAGTGTGGTCGTCTTAGTGTGGCGTGTGATATTTAATTTGTTAAATGTTTTTGTTGGATTGTTGAATTATAATTGGCATGTGGCATGTGAAGTTTTTAAAACTCCAGTTTTTGATGGTTTCAATCTACATTTTGCATGTGATATTTAATGAAACTTTAAATGTTAAATGTTTTAATGATGCACAATATATAATCGAAAGGGTTTTAAGACTTAAAGTTTTGGATGGTTTCAATTTACAACTTAAAGTTTTGGATGGTTTCAACCTACATTTACACATATGGTAAATTGAAATTATGAACTACTTGCAACAAGACAATCCCCATTGATTTCATTGTATATGTTGATTTCTAATTTGATATAATTGCATGTATGATGGTACATTACTTGTAAAGACATTGGATTAATAATGTTCATTGATTTTACTTTAAGAGCAAAAAATTATTGATAATGTCTAGAACGATTTTTGTGTTATAATTTAATTAAACCTAATAATATTGGAGAGCAAGAGAGATGAGGTATGGTGTTTACTACAAGAGTTCGAGCGGGGCATTCAGTGACAACTTTTACTAGAAATTTGAAACAAAGAGAATCTATCTTTGGCTAGGACATCATGTAAGATGCTCGACATAAACAGTAAAATTGTACTTAAAAGCCGAGATTCGGGCAAGTGGGGACAACCACTTGTTATCTCGTCCCTTGGAGGCTAGGCCATATGGGGACCGAATCTGACTTTACAAAATAAAGTGAAATAGTTTGTACCATATGGTCGGAGAACATATACAAAAAACAATTAATATACAAGAACAATTAATTTCATTCTAGAATATATATATCCAATACATATTTAACATTTTTAATCAATGCACATGTATAGAAAAACTATTTTCAGTGGAAACTAGAGCACGTGCTTGTACCCAAACAATTTGTAACATTTGCAAACCACAAATAACATGAGCAGTTCAATTTTTAGTTGAGTACTGAAAGGTTTAAAAGATAATAAATTGTTGTCCTGACACTTCACTCAAAAAAATTCTAATGGAATTCCATCCTCAATAATCAGTTCATGATCGGATTTTGACATTTTCCATTTCTTAATTTTTGATTTTTTCTTTGATTGAACTTCTATCAACTTTATGCGTGCTGCACACACCAAGTGACTATATTGACAACTTATGGAATCAGGTTCACAGTCTTCGAAGTAAACAAAGTCTCCACTTTCACGAGTTTGTTTGAAAAAATAACCTTTCAGTATAATAGACCCTTTGTCATACTGAAATCCGTGATCATTATAGTCTTGTAATAATTTCATTTTTTGTTCAGTGTAACGCATCAAATAATACTTCACATTTTCATCGTTGTCAATAGGTGCAATTACAGCAAAAACATCTCCTGCACAATAAAATAAATTTAACATTTAATTATGCATATTTAAATTTAAATTTGTAAATCTTTAAATCATTAAAAAGTAATTCAATTGTTACCTTCTCTAACAAGATCAGAAACTCGATCACCATCTGATGATATTGTAGTTTCCTCTGATTCCATTTCTTCAATCATTGCAACAGACATTTTTCCCTTTGTATTTAGCTCTGTATGTTTCCAATCGTTCACATACATTTTGTTTTCACAGATTTCATTGGATTTTGTGTTGTCTATGCAAACATCACAAAAACAAGAATATTTTCTTTTATCCAATGCAAACACATTTGTGGACAATTTTGTTTGAATTGAATGCAATGTTCGAGTCCCTTTTATTGTTCCAACTTCATTTCCAATTGATCTATTTACGTCTCCGATTCCAATATGCCAGAAAAACCTTTATATGGAAAATTAGAAAGAATTTGTAAATATGATATCAAAATACAATTAAAAATAATCATTGCATGATTAATGTACAATGTTTAAAATTAGATTACCAATATAAATTAAATTGAATGTACCTTTGCACTTCTCGTGATGGGTTAATCTCATGGCTTAGAGCATTTTTGCACCATTGAACAACTTCTTCAGCGTTTGCAAGTCAGCGTGCAAAGTGGTTCATTTGATATCTTCGAAGTACTCATTTTATGCATGCTCCTGCACCGTCATGTTATCCTTTTCCATGGTCAGTCTCAAAGAAATTCCAACAATGTTTAATGGAGGTTTTCTTATGAAGACGACACAACCAAAAAAATGATCGTGCAGATTTGAATTGACCTGCGCATCCGTCTGACCATATCCAATGTTCATTGAATGTTATTCCACGATTTTTCAATCAATCATAAATTTTTCCAAAACAATGTTGTACAAAACATGTATCATGCGTACGATCGTCACTGATATAAAAATGATATTCTTTAATGATATGTCGATTTTCACTCGTGCTTTCTATATGATCGACATTTTGTTCAGGATGTCTATATAGAATATGAACGAGCATGGAGACTTGGTCAGAGTGATAGTATTCACTCTGAATTTCTTTTTGTGGAGCAAATGTGTAGTTTTCTGCAAAATCAATCACTGACAAAATGGTTCCCGGTGGAAAAACTTCACGAGATTTTTTGAATTGCAAGTCTTGCCATCGAGCTCTATGGGAATGCATGGTGTATTTGTAAATTTCTGCTTCAAACTTTCTCAAAAAGTCTATTAGAAAAATTTCGTCTTCTCATAATTCGATTCTTTTAACACTATCTGCACTTTGAATCGATGTACTGGTATATTCGTATCTCTTCCATTTCACTTTCATGTTGGACAATGATTGATCATTTATATCAATACGATATTTGTTTTGAAATTTAGTCAAATTTCCACAATCATCGCATTTTTTACCACCAACACATTTCTTTTTGTAAAATAGTTCATCGCTTTCTCTTTCATATAGAATTTGAGATATGAATTCACGGATAGTGGAAGGAGGTGAATCATTCCATAATGTTCTACCGAAATCAAGGAATGTGTCATAATATAACTCAAATTCCACATGATAACGGCAACAACAAGTGTCGCGTACGGTGATAGGTTTTACATACCATGGTTTTTGTTGAACAAAAGCACCGAGTGAAACTTGAATTTGACGATTCTCTTCTTTGAACTTGTTGAATAACTCTATTTGAGTGGTTTCCAAGAGATGTTTTTCATGTTCTTCGTATTGATTTCATGCTATTCTTCTTCGCATCACATCTCTTGCAATGGGTGAAACACGCGAATTGTTCTTCCAATATTCATATATTATTTTTTTAACATCTTCTCCAAGTCTATCTTTGTATGGTTGCCTACAAATAGCTCTCCAACAAGCGAGTTCATCATTTACGTCTATTTGCAGTCGAAATTTTCGATGTTTGTGCAGATTTTTTCGCGAGGTTCCCAGTGCTCGTGCCATAGATGCTAGATTCAAACGATTCTCTTGAGTACTTGGTGAAACCATTGCCATTTGTATTTCTCTACGTATATTTGAAACATTTTTATCTCTAGATCTCCTAATTGACTCTATAGCACTACTCATATTTTTTATAACCTCTTCTTTCATTTTTTTATCTTTGGTTGATTTTCGAATACCCAATAGTGTCGTCGCTTCTTTTAATTTCCTTGATGATTAGAGACATTTCAACATTTGAGCTTGAACTGTCACCTCAGTTTTGAAAAACATATCCAAAATTTTCTCGACACGATATCGTATAAAATAGTCAGGTTTTTTATCTCCATATGTGCGAGTGTCGACATTTTCTAACATCTCATTATCGATAGTGATTTCATATGTACATATTCGAAAAAATAGTACATATTCAATAAATAACTAAATTAATAAATATGTCAATAAATATTAGGAAAATTTTAAATATATCAATAGATCATAATATCTACATTTACATACCCGATTAAATTTCTGCTTGAGGTTGATTTTCTTCTTCAATATTTGAGGAGTATCTCTGTCTGTTTACATTAAACAAAATATTTTTCAAACTAGTTCATCAAATAAAAATTAAGCTTCACATTGTACATTGGGAAAAATTTAAAAATATATCAATAGATCATAATATTTACATTTACATACCTGCTTCAATTTCTGCTTGAGGTTGATTTTCTTCTTCAATATTTTGAGGAATATCTCTGTTTGTGTACATCAAACAAAATATTTTTCAAACTAGTTTATCAAATAAAAATTAAGCGTTACATTTTACATTAGGGAAATTTTAAATATATATCAATAGAGCATGTAATATTTACATTTACATACCTGCTTCAATTTCTGCTTGAGGTTGATTTTTCTCTTCAATATTTGAGAGAGCCTCTAACTTTCTTTTGCGATATTGTCTCGTCTCTTCTCTACGTTCCTCGGGCTTTCTTTTTCGATCATATTTTCTCACACAAGTTCTTCGATTTCCCATGATAATAGGGTATGAGGTTTAAAAAATTTCCTTTAAAAAATTAGACAATAACTCAATTACAAACAATATCACAAAAGATTTAATTTAAAAAAAATCTTTTCTAAAAAATACGTAATCCAATCCAAAACACGTACATATCTCTAAGAAAAATCACACCGCCTCCAAGAAATGTCTTCCAAAAAAATTCTTTAAATCTTAAAATGTAAAGAAAAATTTTTGAACAAAAAGCTCAAAAGATTTATTTCAACACAAAACACGTACATACCTCAAAGAAAAATCACGTCGCCTCCAAAAATGTCTTCCAAAAAAGTTTTTTAAATTCAAACTTTGAACCTCCAAGAAAAATCACGCCGCCTCCAGAAAATGTCTTCCAAAATTTTTTTTTGACCCCAAACTTTGAAGAAAATTTTTTGAATTCAAAACAAGTTGTAAGATGAAATGAAGTGCGAAATGTGCGAAAATTGTGAATCATTTCGCGGCAATTTATATTGACCGCGAAATATGTGTTTTGTAGGGGGCTCCACAAAAAATTCCGGCCGACGGATAATTACACAATAGTTCGGCCGAACTTTTGATAATAAGTTCGGCCGAACTATTAAGGCGTTAGTTTTAGCGGCCCATAAACGGAAAACATAGTTCGGCCGAACTGTCGCTAATAGTTCGGCCGAACTATCGCGTCACTGATTACGCAGAGCCAAGCTCTGAAAACGGTTCTGCAACTTTGGACTGATTAAACTCTATGAAAACTTGTTAATTAACTGTCGGAACCAAGACAAGCATTTTCAGAATTGAATCTACTTTCAGGAAATATAAATTTTATGGAATTTCGTAAACTTTTATTAATTTTAATTATTTTTCTAATAAAATGAGTGCAAACAATTTTTGAGGGTCATCGTGATTCAGTGAAATCAAAATTTTGTATCTCCCAAAATACATTGTAAAAAAAATTTAAAAAATTATGGAGCATTACATTGGTCCGTTGACTGTAATGGGTAGCTTTTAGATTTTTAGTTTATAACTTGTATGTTAAGAAATTTGTTGCCACACGAAACATATCAAAAATACGCAGTTTTTCGTATTAGACCAGTTCAAAAAATTCTTGTAATTATGATATGCATCCATTGGCTTTGTAAATATGACGAAACCAAAGTAGACTCTGTCTAGATTGTTGTAACACATTTTGTTTTTTCAAAAACAAGAATTTTCAATGAATACAACGTTGCCACATAACATGACTACTTATGAATTCTTTGATTGTTAAGAAACACACACTCAAAGAAACGCTAAGTTGACATATCAAATCCGCATAAAAAAATTTCAAAAAATAAGTAATAGAAAGCTAACAAAATTTCTCACAACTTTTATTTTTACCGCAAAATGAAATTCTACACGAAAAATTGTTATAGTTTGCAGAAAGTTGAAGAACCCAAAAAAATGAAAAAATTTTCTCAAAAAAGGGCAAAAAGTGTAACCCAGCTTCACATTTTCACCTAGTACTACCACTTTAGCTAGTACTCCGTTAAGACTATTTTGTCAAAAATGAGTAGAACCAATCAAGAAGTCGATGTTGCCGTTAGACTGAAACTAGTAAGGTCGAGACAAGTTCATCAAAGAAACTCGCTTTCTTTTCTACCTAGAGCAGCAATTCTAAAGATCAAATCTTTGTTCCCCTAACTGAAAGTGAAGGTCGTAATGCATATAGGACCCAAATTTTGAAGGCTTTAAATATTGAGGATAGTAATGACACAGTCAATCTTAATGATGACTAGCCAGAGCTCATTTTTGGTCCTAAGATTGAAGGTATATATCAAGAGGGACCTGTACCTCCCTTTTATGTGAGTTTAAATGTTCATGACAAGATCCTGCATAATGCTATGCATGACTCTGGAGCCTCACACAACCTTATGCCAAAGGTGATAATGGAAAGGCTGGGATTAGAAATAACCGAAACTTAGAAGGATTTATATTCTTTTGATTCTAACAGAGTGAAGTGCCTTGGCCTGATCAAAGACCTTTGTGTGAGTTTGACCCAAATCCCAGCCAAGTGCATGGTGATGGATGTTGTGGTGGCTGATGTGCCTCCTAAGTATGGCATGTTGTTGTCAAGATCATGGGGTGCCAAACTGCAAGGTACCATACAGATGGATGGGACATATGCCACTATCCCTGTTTTTAGCCAGTTCAGAATACTGTACAGAGAGTCACACATGAAATTCATGGTCAGTAGCCCAGAAAAGCCTGAAAATTCTCCCATTTATTCTGTCCATACTGACCTGGATTCATTTATATTTTACAATAATGAATCCAAAAAATAGTCAGAGCCAGAACACAGTGACTCAGATAAACAGTTAGAGACCCCAAATCTAGAAATAAATGCAGTTCTAGATATGGAAGAAAATGAGAGAGAAATTTTGGAACAACACGTTAAAACAACGGACCAGAGTGAACAAGGCCAAGATGGCAAACAATAGATTGCCCCTCACGCTCAGCTCCATGACAATCCTGAGGAACGAGACCCAGCACGACATGTTGTGGATTTCAGAATAGAACACAATGATGAAACACTTAGTGAACAAGTCACTTTAACAGGATTAATGGCCGATAGGGAGGAAGAGAAACACAACTCAAAAGTGTCAAAACAGTTTGCTGCATTTGAAGACATTAGCAAACCAAACAAAGGTTTTGAGCTACGAGTCATGTGTCCATTGCTCTTAAAACTCGAAAATCAAGAGAACAACCTTCAACACAGCGAAAAACCTGAGGAGGTGAAAAAAATACAACTAAATGCCGAGATTTCACAACTACCCTTGAGCACGTCGGTTGAAGAAGACAATAACCAAGACGAAACCGAAAATAGTCCTTTGTGGAGTATGTATTTCGATGGGTCATGCACTAAGAACAATGCTGGTGCAGGTGTCTGGATTACAAACACTGAAAACAACCACACAGAAATCATTTCCTGCAAATTAAACTTTCAGTGTTCCAATAACATAGCAGAATATGAATCCCTTCTCTTAGGCTTACATCTATTAAAAAAGTTAGGAGCCACAAGAATTAATGTGTATGGGGATTTAGAACTAGTCATTAAGCAAGTCAATGGGGAATATAATGCAAATCATCCCAGACTCAGAGCTTACCGAAACGATGTCATGGACCTTTTGAAAACTTTTGAGGAGTCCAAATTGATTTTTGTTCCAAGAAAAAGAAATATTGCTACACACAATTTAGCTTTTGCGGCTAGAACGTGCTTAACGCCATTTGAAACCAAAGACTGTACAACTCAAATTAAGTTTAGACCAGCTGTGCCAGATAATGAAAAATATTGGCAGTTCTTTGAGGGTGACAAACAGATAGAGGATTTTCTGCTGGGCAGGAATGAATTTGAGTTATCTGATTTGGATTATAAATCCGATGAAAATTGCCTAAATAAAAATTCCCCTAAAAAAGAAAAACCATCTGGTCCCGTAGAAATCAACATGTTAAATAAAAAACTTGAAACTCATACTGATGAATGCAAGGACATAGAAAACGAAGACATTGAGGTATTGTCGTCAAAGGACAAGAACATACCTAGGGGGCTAGCACCGTTAGAAGACCTCTTTGATTTTAACGACGTAGCAAAGAATCCCACCATAGAATACACAGAGTCTGAGGTCGAGGAATGCAACATAGGCACCGAGGATCAACCTAAAATGATTAAATTAGCTAGGTCCTTGCCACCAGACATGAAAAGTAAATACATTGACCTGTTTAAAGAGTTTGTCGATGTGTTTGCCTAGAGCTATGAATACTTAAAAGCCTACGATACAGAAATCATCCAGCACAAGATCCCTCTGAAAGAAAACCAAAAACCCTTTAAGCAAAAACTGCGTAGAATTAATCCAATACAACTGCCTCTAGTAGAAAGGGAAATCAAGAAAATGTATGAGGCAGGAATCATTGTGTCTGTGAAGTTTTCAGACTGGGTTTCTAACCTTGTAGCCGTGAGGAAAAAGACAGGAGAAATCAGATTGTGCATTGATTTCAGAAACCTTAACAGAGCCTCCCTAAAAGACAATTACCCTTTACCCACAATGGAACACATCCTACAAAGGGTAGTCGGTTCGAAGAGGATTTCTCTGTTAGATGGATTTTCAGGGTATAACCAGGTTTTAGTACTCCCAGAAGACCAACTCAAGACAGATTTCACCACTCCCTGGGGCACTTTCATGTATGTGAAAATGCCTTTTGGATTAATGAATGCTGGGGCCACTTTCCAAAGGGCCATGGACATTGCATTTTTATAGGAGATAGGGCACTTCATTGTAATTTACCTTGATGACATAACAGTTTATTCCAAATCTGATGAAGAGCACCTGAAACATTTAAGAAAGGTCCTTGAAAAGTGCAGAAGGTTTGGGCTATCTTTAAATCCAAAAAAGATAGTGTTTGGCCTTCAGGAAGGCAAACTCCTTGGCCATATCATATCAGAAGAAGGGATTAAAATAGATTCAAATAGAGTTGAGGGAATACTACAGATTAGCCAACCAAGGAACATAAAAGAATTGCAGTCCTTTATTGGAAAGATTAACTTCTTGAGGAGGTTTTTTCCCAACTTATCAAAGCTCGTTATAAACGTGACTAATGTTGACAATGCAACAAGATGATGGAGCTTAGTGAAAAGAAGTCGCCTTCACTAAGTGGGCCCGCAGGCTATTTTTGGTGCAAAGTCTATTTTTAGACTATGTCTATTTTTAGACATATGGATCATGGTCTATGAGTTGCATGATGCTATTTATGGATGATTGTTCAAGTTGGTAAAAATAGATGGACCTTTATTTTTAGACATTGGGCAGATTCTATTTTTAGACTGCCAGTCTAAAAATAGATCAGTCGAATATTATTAGCTCTTAATAATATTTGGACTATAAACATTATCTTATCCTCTTGGAGCACTACAGTTCGAGCTACGGATGTGGTACATGCAGCTGGCAGAAGGAAATATTCTTTTCCTCGGGGTTAGTTGAGCTATTGCATGGTTGACTTCAGTTAGAACTCATGTGGCAGAGTTTGGTGGAGTTGATGAGACAGTTGGTGGAGTTGTGTTCGTTTAACTTAGTTGAACTAGTTCTATTTAGTCTAACTGATAAATATAGCTGTGCATGAGATTTGCACACACATTGATTGAGATTTCCAATGAGAATTGCATAGTACAAGCCAGTGGGATTCGAACTTGGATCTCATCATTATTCATCTTGGATTGCGCAGTAGAGGCAGGCAGACAAGTGGAGGAGATTTGAACTTGTGACTTGTTCATATCCGAGCTACTTTGTGTGCAGCATGTGAGATAGTTCTGAGAGCTGTGAGGAGCTTTGTGCTATGTATTGTTACATGTTCTCTATCATTATAATATATAGATATTTGGGGGTTTTCAGCTGTAAGCTTTCCCCATTACATACTGTGTTATATGTGTGCTTGATTATGTTTTAATGTGCACATGTGACTGCTTCTATTTCCGCAAACTGATGATCAATTGTAGAAGAGGCTATGTATTATGCATGAAGCTTAAATAGTGTGTAATCAGGATAATCTCGGTGAATAATTCAGCTATTATTCAAATTTCTACATGGTATCAGAGCGAAATTGATCATCGGATCTATTACAGTGATTACAATTTATTTCGGTAGACAGAGTCTGTAAGTGGGCCAGGTAGCCTATGGACCCATCCTTTCTTTGAAAGGTGATATATCTAGTAAATGCCCTTACAGTCGATCTCTGTGCTAGAAATAATTTGTTCTCACAGATCAGAAGCGGTTGAGTTTTGAGCTGGTGGAATTCGAATTTGCAGCAGTGTTTTTTCTTGGTGTCGAAGTCAAAATGTCTTTCAACGAATTGCGATTGGAGTATGCCCTTGAGGGCAGCTTGAATTATGTTGCATGGAAGGACAGGATGGAGGCAGTGTTAGATGAAAATGGGCTGAAGGAGTTCATAGATGCTGAAGTCCCAAAGCCTACTGATGCTGCTCAAGTTGAGGCTTGGCAAAAGAAGACAGCAAAATGTCGAAGGATTCTGTTGGAGGGCGTGAAGGATCACATTGTATCCATCCTGCATGGAAAATATTCTCCATACTTGATGTGGAAAGCGTTGATAGATTTATTCCAGAGCAAGAGCGACCAGAGGAAGTTGGCGCTCAAGGATAAACTCAGAAACATAAAGATGGAGAAAGGCGACAGTATACCCAAGTACCTCACGAAGTTCACCCAATGCAGGGATGAACTGGGAAGTGTGGGCGTGACTGTAGATGAAGAGGACTTGGTGGACTTGGCTCTCCTTGTTCTTCCAAATAGTTGGCATTCCTATCAGGACTCTATCAATGGTTGGGAGAAATTGCCAGGATGGGAGCGACTTTGGTCGGATCTTATGCAAGAAGAGATAAGGCGGAGTACCAGGGACGGATATTCATCAAAGGCATCTGATGAAGAAAATTGCGCTATGGCTGCCAAAGAAAAGAAGGGGAAGAGCAAGAAAGCTTCTCATTCCGATGCGAAAGGCAAGAAGTAGGACATGTCCAAGGTGAAGTGCTTTCACTGTCACCAACACGGACATTATGCCACAAATTTTCTGCAGAAGAAGAAAAATAAGAAGGCTGTTGAATCTGTAGTGGGAGAGGCCTTAGTCTCGCAGTTTGAGCTGGATTTTTCGCTAATCGCATGCTTGGTCTCAAGTTTGATGGGATTAGTATGGTTCTTGGACAGTGGTGCGTCTTTTCACATCACAGGAGATCGAGATTTGTTTGCAGATCTGGATGAGAAAGATCTTGGAGTGCACATCGAGATGGGCGATGATGGTAGATATAGTGCGACCAGTATCGGTACCATTTCCTTTGAGAGGGAGTCTGTTAAACCCTTCGTATTGAAGGAAGTGATGCATGTTCCAGGATTGAAGAAGAATCTTATCTCTGTGGCAATGTTAGAAGACAAGGGATATGATGTTGTCTTTAGCGAGGGAAAGGCTTTCCTGCGCAGTAAGACAACCGGAGAAAACTGGAAGATAGGGGTTCGAGTCAAGAACCTTTATCAATTGGAAGTAGATGGCTGTGCAACAATGACATGCAAGGCAGAAGGAGTGGTGAGCCGGGATGATGGCGAGCTGTGGCACTGGAGATTGGGCCACCTTCACCATGGAGCTTTGAAGATACTGCAGCAGATTTCTACTGGGCTTCCTAAAGGCACTCTTGCGTAGTCAGATCAGTGCAAGGGGTGTACCTTGGGAAAATTTGTGAAATCCACCTTTCACGAGAAGGATAGTCATGCCACGACAATCCTTGAGAGAATTGACACAGACGTGTGTGGACCTTTCTCAGTAGCTTCGACAGCAAAGCACAGGTACTATGTGATCTTTGTTGATGATTTTTCTCGGAAGTGCTGGATCTTCTTCATGCAGAAGAAGAGCGAGACATACTCAAAGTTCTGTGAGTTCAAGGCGTTGGTTGAGAAGGAATCGGGGAAGCAGGTGAAGGCTCTTAGGAGCGACAATGGTGGTGAATTCATCTCTGGCGAATTCAAGGACTTTTGCAGCGCAGAAGGAATTCGAAGAGAGCTCATAGCACCTCATAACCCACAGCAGAACGGGGTTGCTGAGCGGAAGAACAGAACAATCGTGGGTGCTGCACGGGCGTTGTTGCATGATCAGGGCCTACCCATTCACTTGTGGGCGGAGGCATGCAATACTGCAGTATATGTGCAGAACCATTGTCCTCACAGGATACTTGGCATGAGTACACCCAAGGAGGCATTTTCTGGTAAGAGGCCTGATATTTCCCATTTGAGGATTTTTGGTTCACCTGTTTACATTCATGTGACGAAGGATGCCAGGAAGAAGCTAGAGCCGACCGCAGAGGTTGGGATATTTATGGGGTACACTGATATGCCCCACAACTATCGTGTGTATTTTCCAGACAGTCGCAAGACTGTTGTGCGACGGGATATCAAATTTCAGGAGGAGAAAGCCATGAAGTGTTCGCTTGAGAGGGAGCCACACTTGCATGCAGATGAGGAGCTATTAGTTCCTAAGGATGAGTCTCTGGATGTGGATCAGCCACAAGAGGAGGTTCATGGAGTGGAAGAGACCACTCATGCAACGCCAACCATCAGAGGGCGGAAGTGCACTACAGAAGCTGAGCGACTGGCTCAAGATGCAGAGAAGGTTGTAGGAGCACCTACATCACAGCGCAGACAGAGACAGTCACCTGACTGGTATACTGGATACATGGCTCTTATGAGCAAGTGTATCGTGACAGATCCATCCTCTTTCGAGGAAGCTGTGGAGGACCCCGCATGGGTAGATGCCATGGTGGAAGAGTATGATTCGATTGTCAGAAACAGTGCATGGGAGATTGTCCCAAGGTCGGAGGGGAAATCAGTGGTGGGTTCGAGATGGATCTACAAAGTGAAGCAGGCGGCTGACGGGAGTGTGGAGAAGTACAAGGCAAGATTTGTTGCCCGAGGCTTCTCACAGATAGAGGGGATCGATTATGAGGAGACCTGTGCACCTGTCGCAAGGTATTCTTCCATATGGACGATCCTAGCTCTCTCAGCGTAGATGGGGTGGCACATTCATCAAATGGATGTGAAGACTGCATTCCTCAATGGAGTCCTTGAGGAGGAGGTGTACATAGAGCAGCCCAAAGGTTTCGAGATCTTCAGTAGCGAGTCGCATGTGTGCAGGATCAAGAGAGCGCCGTATGGGTTGAAACAAGCACCTCGTGCTTGGTACACACGGATAGACAGTTATTTCACCAGACTTGGATTCTCCAAGAGTGAGGTGGATCCTAACCTATGCCAGATTGTGGTGGAGGGTAAGTTGTTGATCATTGTACTTTATGTAGATGATTTGATTTTGACAGGTGATGAGCTGTTGATACTTTCATGCAAGGAGGATCTTGCTAGAGAGTTTGAGATGAAGGACTTGGGCCTCCTTCATTATTTCCCGGGATTGGAAATTTGGCAGCGCAGTGATGGACTATTTGTTTCTCAGGGTAAGTATGCCCGGGAAATACTGGAGAAGTTCAACATGCATGGCTGCAAGCCTGTTGATACTCCTCTTCCTGGAGGTTGGAGGAAGGAGGATGCTACTTCAGTGGAGGTAGTGGATGCCACTGTTTATCGACAGTTGGTGGGGTCGCTTATGTATCTAGTCAATACACGACCTAATATATGCTATGCTGTTAACCAGCTTTCATAAGCTATGGTTAAGCCAACCAAGCTCTTCTGGAAGGCAGGAAAGCATGTATTTCGTTATCTTAGTGGCACATCGGGATATGGTCTATGGTACAGACAGGAGGATGGAGCGAAGCTTTCCGGCTTCATTGATGCAGATTGGGCAGGGAGCCCAACGGACTGAAAGAGCACATCTGGAGGAGTTTTCAGCATTAGGTCGACAGCAGTTTCCTGGTACAGCAGGAAGCAGAGATCCGTGGCACTCAGCTCAGCAGAGGCCAAGTACATGGCAGCAAGCTTGGCTGCATGCGAGGCTATTTGGATGAGGAAGATCCTCGTTGGATTGTTCGGGTTGCATTTGGAGCCTACAGTGATTTATTGTGATAACTAGAGTTGCATTAAACTCTCAGCTAATCCAGTATTTCATGATAGATCCAAACACATCGACATCAGGTACCATCATATCAGAGATTGTGTTCAGCGGAGAATCATGTTACTTTCATATGTTCCCACGGAGGATCAGGATGCTGACATCTTGACGAAGGCGCTCACCAGGAGCAAGTTCGAATTCCACAGAGGCAGGATAGGGGTTGCAGATAATCCATATCTTGTTGAGAGGGAGTGTTGAAAATGCAACAAGATGATGGAGCTTAGTGAAATGAAGTCGCCTTCACTAAGTGGGCCCGCAGGCTATTTTGGCGCAAAGTCTATTTTTAGACTATGTCTATTTTTAGACATATGGATCATGGTCTATGAGTTGCAGGATGCTATTTATGGATGATTGGTCGAGTTGGTAAAAATAGATGGACCTCTATTTTTAGACATTGGGCGGATTCTATTTTTAGACTGCCAGGCTAAAAATAGAATAGTAAAATATTATTAACCCTTAATAATATTTAGACTATAAACATTATCTTTTCCTCTTGGAGCACTTCAGTTTGATGCTTGGATGTGGCACATGCAGCTGAAAGAAGGAAATACGCTTTTCCTAAGGGTTATTTGAGCTATTGCATGGTTGACTTCAGTTAGAACTCATGTGGCCGAGTTTGGTGGAGTTGATGAGACAGTTGGTGGAGTTGTGTTCGGTTTAACTTAGTTGAACTAGTTGTATTTAGTCTAACTGACAAATACACTAGTGATGAGTGGTGTGAATTAATTATTAATTAATTCACTAATTATTAACTCATAAATAAACTAAATAATACATCAGTTAACTGCAATGCATGGACAGTTCAGTGGAGACCAGTGTTAGAGGTGGGTGAAAGGGTGAGTCTACTATCAGTTGTGACTATAGCTGTGCATGAGATTTGCACACACATTGATTGATATTTCCAATGAGGATTGTGCAGTACAAGCTAGTGGGATTCGAACTTGGATCTCATCATTATTCATCTTGGATTGCGCAGTAGAGGCAGGCAGACTTGTGGAGGAGATTTGAACTTGTGACTTGTTCATATCCGAGCTAGTTTGTGTGTAGCATGTGAGATAGTGCTGAGAGCTGTGAGGAGCTTTGTGCTATGTATTGTTACATGTTCTCTATCATTATAATATACAGATAGTTGGGGGTTTTCAGCTGTAAGCTTTCCCCATTACATACTATGTTATATGTGTGCTTGATTATGTTTTAATGTGCGCATGCGACTGCTTCTAATTCCGCAAATTGATGATCAATTGTAGAAGAGGTTATGTATTATGCATGAAGCTCAAATAGTGTGTAATCAGAATAATCTCGGTGAATAATTCATCTATTATTCAAATTTCTACAACTGACAAGTGAAAGAGTAGGAGTGGAAATTAATTTAGCAAAACAAAAATCCCTTGAATGGTAATGCACTCACCGGGCACCGGTCCCAATCAATACCGGACTGCCAAAGTAAATTTATTTTCTCACTCGAGAGCATACGCCAAATTTGCGGTCCTGTTGCAGAAAAACCCAAAGGGACAGGAACAACCCATTGCTTTCTTCAGCAAGGCTTTAAGGGATGCACCCTTGAAATATAACATAATGGAAAAACAGGCCTATGCTTTGGTAAAGGCCTTAAAGGACTTCAGGGTGTATATTCTACATTCCCACATCATTGCCTATGTACCTAATATAGTGGTAAAAGACATCTTGTCACAAGACCTAGATGGAAAGAGAGGCAAATGGATTGCTGCTATATTAGAGTATGATTTGGAAATCAGACCAACCAAACTTATTAAAGGTCAGGGCTTAGCTCAATTAATGGCTGAATCTAATCTACAAGCCCTTGAAATTAACATGGTAGATGCCTTGGATGAACAGGAGGAATTACCTGCTCTCACTGTCTAAGAGCAGTTTCAAAACTCACCTTGGTATACTGATATCTTGTATGTGCTTGAAAATCTTAATGCTCCTCCTGATTTATCAAAAACAAAGGCAAGGTTTTTAAAGTTGAAAGCTAGGAACTATTGCATTTTAAATGAATGTTTATATTGGAAAAATTCTGATGGTTTATTGCTTAAATGTTTGCTTGAAGTTGATGCAGAAAGGATCAAACATGAATTCCATGAAGGAGAGTGTGGAGGTCATATTTACTGGAAAACCACAGCCAATAAAATCCTTAGAGCTGGCTATTACTGGCCCATCCTCTTCCAGGATGTCCATAAAATGATAGTTGCTTGTCACAAATGCCAAATTTTTGAAGGCAAAAGAAAACTTCTTCCTTTACCATTACAACCTATCATTGTTGAAGCTCCTTTTCAACAGTGGGGCCTAGATTTCATAGGGGAAATCCATCCTGCTTCGTTTGCCCAACACAAATGGATTCTCACAGCCACTGACTACTTCACGAAATGGATTGAAGCCATCCCTTCCAGGAATGCCACAGATTCAGTCATTATAAAATTCCTTGAGGACCATATCTTGTCTAGATTTGGATGCCATAGGAATATTATTACTGATAATGCTGCTGCTTTTTGTTCCAAAAAGATGATTGATTTTTGTCACCGGTATCAGATTACACTTGTTCATTCTACTGCTTACTACCCTCAAGGTAATGGGCTAGCAGAATCATCAAATAAGAGTTTGGTGACCATCATCAAGAAGCTGCTTGAAGAGAACAAAAAATCATGGCATAACAAGTTGGTGCATGCTCTGTGGGCAGACAAATTGACCACAAAAAAGTCCATTGGAATGTCCCCTTACCAGCTTGTTTATGGAGCAGATGCAGTGTTTCCTACCAGCCTAGGTGTACCAGTAATAAAATTAATCCAAGAAATACATTCAGAAGAGGACAACATGATTAGGAGGATCAGTCAGACAATACATCTGCAGCAGATAAGGGAAGAGGTTTACAATAGGGCTCATAAGGTGCAAGAAAACATAAAGAAGTTGTTTGACAAAAGAACAAAGGCTTGTGTTTTCAACATTGGAGATAAGGTACTCAAATGGGATTCCAAAAGAGAGGATAAGGGTAAACATGGTAAATTTGAAAGTTTGTGGCAAGGTCCTTACATCATCTAGTCCACCATTGGTCCTAATGCCTTTTTTCTACAAGAGTTAGATGGCACAGATCTGTTTGGGGGTCCTATCAATGGCAGGGTCCTTAAGAATTACTACTGTTGAGTTTGATTTTAAAGCTTTCATTCCCATTATAAATACCATTTGCTTTGTTCAGTCTCATAAAAGAAAAAGTACAAAAACAATAAAAAGAAAAATAAATGAGGGCAGATTGTAAAAAACAATAAAGGTACAGCCCCATACCAAAAAGAGAAACAAATCTGAAAGTGTGCAAGCTCAAATGCCACTCCTAAATAACACACTTCTAGTTAGTCAAACTGTCTAATATTGACCAATTAGCTTTAAATTTTCTGCTGATAGGATAGTGAATTAGATTTGCCAAACTGTTTAATCTCGGCTTATCAGTAGATGGTTTAGGATAGAATTTAAAGGTTCAAACATGCTCAAAATCTGAACCTAAAATTTCAAAGGGAGCTAACTCAAATCTGTTTTTTTTTCTGGTCCTAATTAGCTCAAAATCTAAACCAGAGAAAAGGGAAGAAACAGCTCAAACAAAAACCAAAACAGAGCTTTAAAAAGAGAAGGCCATGATAAGAAATTTTCAGATCTTAAAGCCTTCCATTTTGTTTTAAATTTTCTGCAAAATAAATTTCTATGAGCAGCTTGTTTTTATGCCATAGAGCAGCATCAAGTTAGATGGTTTAATCTTGACTTGAGTGCTTTTTAATTTCTGTTGTAGAAATTAGAGAATAAAATCTGTTAGACTGTCTAATCCTAACAGATTGATAGAATAGGTAGAGAATCATATGGGCTCAATTGTTTAATCTGAGTCCATGGAGGAATAAGAAGTAGAAATAGATTAGATTTCCTACTTTCAAAAGAATAAAATGTTGTGAAAAGAGTTTGCCAATCCAAGTGCACTCTGATAAAGAAAAAATTCTAGATCAGTAGGGTTGGGTAGGTGGAAAGCTTGTTGAATGAAGATCCATTGTTTTTTATAGCTGCTGACATGTTTTCAGAACAGAGTAAGGTCATCCCAGAAAACGAAGGAGAACCCAATGGATCAGGCACAGGTCAGCCTCCCAGAGAACATAATAGATGTGGCACAGGTCAGCCTCCCAGAGAACATAATAGATGTGGCACAGGTCAGCCTCCCAGAGAATGCAGGTCTGAAGTTCTTGATGCCTTCAAGAAGGCACCATCCCCAAGTGGAGCCACTATTGGCCACCTATAAAATTTGTTCTATCAAAAGGTGGCCAAAACATTGTTCAGTCTTCAAGAAACACTTTCTTGGCCAAAATGTTATCTCTTGAAGCCTTTGGAAAATCTCATGCTCATGTCTAAAGGTCTTCACTGCTATTTCCCTCTAGAACTCAAAATTCTATGACAAAGACTGCTGCGAAATTCCCTCCTCCATTTAGAAGCTAGCCTTCATTTGTTTCCCTTTTTCCTCCGTAAAATTCCTCTTTTTTATGTTTTCCCCTTCTTCCACCCATGAAACTCATTGTTGCATAGTTTGAGACCCCTTTTCAAACTATAGCGAAAACCCCAAAACCCATTTTTTGAATTTAAGGTTTTTAAGCCCCATCGGGCCAAGTCTCAACCACTTCCCCACCGTATGCCCATGGTGCTAAGACCAAACACTTAAAACCTTGTAAATATTTTATTTCCGATCATTCTTTTTCTTTTGCAAAGTTAAAAAAATAAAAAAATAAAAAAAAAAAACCACTTTTCTAAAGTTTTAAACTTAGAAACCCAAGTCACGTGTTGAAATATTTTAATAGGTAGATCGAAAGACTGATCGCGCAATCGCATCGGAGAAAACACAATGGGTTGATTGAAAAGGTCGCATCAAACTTTCCGATGAGATCAAGCCTTATACATATAAACTTCCCCCACCTTTTCATTTCATATGACTTTCCCCGGGACCAAGTGTTAAAGGTCTCGGGCGCTAATCACATTGTAAATTTTACAATGGGTAGATTGAAAAACCATTCTGCAAACTCTGATTGCGATTGGCCCTTGTTTCATATATGCCCTAGGCATATTACAGTTCACAAATCCCAAAGGCCTCGCAGACGGGCGCTTATTCGCCTTATCTATATATTCCGCCTGATCCACCAAAAACTTTGTATTATTCAAAAAATTTGGGTTTTATAAAGTGTTAAAAGGTTTTCGCCGGTGCAAAAAATAAAAATATATTGACTGTTGATCTAAAGCTGATCAACGGCCCGCACAAATCGCATCGCAATGTTTCAATTGCATCGCATGTTTCACTCGCATCGTAAGGTTTCAATCGCATACATTTGTTTGTTCCCCCGATCGCCCATCCCTCCGACTCATTCCCCACCATTGATCTGATCCAGAGATCAACGGTCATCGCTCAATTACATTGGCCCTTCCGATCGCGCAATCGCATCGAAGATTTTCATCGCACCCTTATTTTCCTCTCGTTGATTGCGAACCTCCGATTGGATCTGGACCATCCACGTGTCCAGATCGGATGGCCCAGATCTAATCTCGCTTCATACTATCGCCCTCCACCTTTCACCAAGGGGTTTTCAAGACCAATCTCCACCGTCGGATGATGCCATCCAACGGCTCTGCTCTCATCCCACGCCTCTGAAGCAGTAAACCCAAAAACGCAGGATTTTATGATATATTTGTTGAATTTTGCAGGTAATGAAGGTTTTCCATTATGTTGAAAGAAAGGGCCGAGGGCTAGGAATGACAATTCCCATACCATTGCTGTATCAAAGGAAAGTTTTTCGCAGGGTTTAAGATCCATATTTCCCCTGCGCAGCCTGCACATCAACAAGACACTGTGTTTTTAAATCACAGTTAAAGGAGTATCAGTTCTTGCCAGAACAAAAGATCAAAAACATTGAACTAAAGTAAATAAACCTCTCCACCTCCCAAAGGGCAACTGCGGCCTCGTGGTAATTAAAGAAAGCTTAGTCATTATTACAAACAAGAGGTGTTATGCCCAAAGACAGTCGAAAAATTAATATTACTCAAGGATCTTATCTCTAATTGTCGGCAAAACTATTTTAAAGATTAAAAGTAGCCCAGAAGCTAATCTTTACAATCATTAGACCTTGGGAAGCAGCTACAGAGTTACTTAAAGCATGACACTGAGCCTCAAAGGTCAACAAAGGCTCCCACCGAACTCAATTCATAAATGTACATCAATTTAATACAGACAGATTATCTGTAAATTACTTCATCAAGCCCTTTAAAGGCCGAAGAGTCATCCATCTATATTAATTGACCCGGGAGATCTTTTATCAGATCCCACCACCTCATTATTCTATAAATTCTTCTGTAGAAGATGAGAAAAGGGGGGTCTCTGGACATCTGAACGCATGTATTAGTTTCTGAAACTAATAATGCCCTGTTTGCAACTTGAAGATACAAAAGCTGATATGAGAAGTTTGAAGTTGTAGAGACCCACCGGGCTTGCTGATTGTAACTGGTTCGAAACATCAAATACAAGCTGCTGATTTATGGGATCCTGATTTATGTCAATGGTGATGTGTTCCTCACTGTCAATTGTTATTTTGCTTAATGTTTTCACTTTGTTCGCTTCCATCTGATAAAGAGCAGCAAACATAGAGCTAGGATTTACTCTCAATGGTACCCTACTCTTACTGAAAGCTTTATTGTCTATGTTTTCTTCCTTTGAAAGTTATCTTTGAAGAGTACATCATTGTAGGTTGGTTTAAAGGCAGTTGCCTGATCTAAATTTCTCTTTTTCACTGTTATCTATGGTTTTCTTATTTGAATATGTTGAAAGTAGGGTAGTTTAGAGGCACTTACCTGATCTTAAGCTTTTTCAACTTTTTTTCTTTAAAAATTATTTCTAACTGAAAGTACTTCAATGCAGGCTGGTTTAAAGGCACTAACCTGATCTCAGGATACTTTTATGTTTTTTTCTTATTGAATATGCTGAAAGCAGGGTAGTTTAAAGGCACTTAGCTGATCTTAAGCTGTTCAAATGTCTTTTAATCTTTTCTAACTAAAAGTACTTCCATGCAGGCTAGTTTAAAGGTACTAACCTAATCTCAGAATACTCTTATGTTTTTCTTTAAAGTACATGCTGAAGCAAGATAGTTTAAAGAACTTACTTGATCTTAGGCTGTTTCACTATATCTCCATTTGTTTGTTCTTCATTTCCTATCTGTTTCATTCCATAAAATCACTTTAAGAGATCCTTTGACATAAGTGACTTGCCCCATGGATCCTGCTTGAACGTTGCTGTCCAATTAAAATCCTCCTATGACTCCATAGCCCAATGGGTTAAAACTGTCTTTGCCTTTCTGTCAGCCAAATCATTCCTTCACTTGTAGACACCTTCACCCTTCATTTTTGAAACTGCCTTCACCTTCATCATGTATTTGCCCAACCAAAACAAACAAAACAAAACCCAAGCTCTTCATAACTAGCCTAATATCACTATTTTAGGTTTTAAAGATCACATATTTAAGCTCATTCATAGAGAGATCCCTCTCTGGATTCAGGAGGGCTAGATCCTTGAATCCCAAAGTGGTCTGATGTTCTCCTTGCAGTTGGAATTTTTCCAATCTTGCTAATTACAGGGTGCTAACAGGGTCCAACAGTGTGATACAAAATAAACAATATAATCTGGCTCCATGCCCAACATTGGATTCAGATTGATTACATATATGTATCTTGAATAATGATGGCTTCTCCAATCTCAATTTCTTAAGGGTCAGCTCAATTGGCTTTGTAATTTACAATGGAAAACTAAGTGCACTAGACAAACTATTGGATGATGGCTTCTGTTGTGAAGAGAATGATTTAGATTCATCATCAGATGCATTATCATGCAAAATAATTTCTATTTTATTACATGATCTTCCTACTCTAGAATAGTCCTGTGAAGTAGCTTGTGTAGGATGAACAGAAAAGTCTAATTTTACATCAAAATCCCATGCAGATTTCTCCCTAGACGTAATTGAGATACGTTCTACTGAATTAGCAGAGTATTTCAAAACACCTCCAAGTCTCTATTGTTCTTCTAATATATTTTGAAAATACTTTCTGTGTGCCTCAATGCGTTGTTGTAATTGCCTCTATACCTCAAGTTGTTCATGCAACAGTGTCTGCACCTCCATTTTCATCTTCAATGGATGTGTGATATGTAAGCCCGATCTGGAATCTATGTTTGAGAGGATGCCCAGAGCCTCTTTCCTTCCCGTATTTTGACCATCATCCATGGAACCGAGAATATATCGGGCCAAGAAAAATTTATGTAAATGGCTCTTAACCTGATAGATAGAACCACTATATGCCCATAATTCTCAAAACACCCTTGGGTGTTGCTATATCTGCTCCACCAAGTTGGGTGACTGCATTCACGAAGCACTCATGGAGATCAAGAGTCCTTCAAAACCTTTGTTTTCAAAGCCATCGCCGAAGTAGACAAGCCATTTAAAGCATCCTTTGCACCCATAACAGCACCACTACTGATGTCTTGGTCATGACTATAAGATGTGGAAACGCTTTTTGCATGAAACATCTTGAAGATATTGCAAGTGGAAATCAGGTCATACTCTGATAGGAGGTAAGCAGGGTCCCTTATTATTGCCAAGCCGAGAATTTTGTCACTGAATATTCCTTTCTTCCTTGATTAAGAGAAGAAAAATAAGTGACGAGGAATAGAGAATGTCATACAAAGTTGCAGCAATGGTGTGGCTTGTTTCGCTAGCCCAGATATCGAATGCAAACAGTAACCGTTGCAGCTATAAAGCGAGTTCACTAGAGGTGCAATATCGTAAGCAGCAAAACCGTCGATGAGGAATTTGAGGTTAGAACATTCGATGATAAAGAAAAAGTATTTACGGTTAAATTAGTGAATATTGAAACTTTTAATTGCAGCATTGAGGTCGATTTTGTTTGTGGCCCAAATTTTTGTTTTTGGAGAAGCCGGGTTGGGCTGGGAAATAACGACTACGAGTTGCTTGTTATGTGGCATCTACAACATGAGGAGCTTGGGTTAAAAATCTGCGTGAAAGACTCGAATTAATTACCAAAGTGCAAATACATTTAATTCATTTAGAAGAAAGTGACATGGGTGGAATACGTGGAATTCAAAGGTAAAAACTTTAAATTTTTTATAGTGGGCACTTTTTTCCATGTTTGAGAAGTTTTAAGGAATTTTGAAAGTTATTTTAATGGACAGATATGGTGGTAAATTATTTTTTCATATTTTTATAAAGTAATTTCATTAAAAAAAAAGCATGGAAGTCCAAAAGGTGGATTATAAAGGTTTGTTTTTTTTTGTAATGGAGTAATAAGAATTAATATGGAGTGATAAGATTTTTTTTTTAAGTGAAGGTTGAGTGGAAATCTTAAGTGGAAAAATATTTTACTATTTTTACAACAATGAGCAGTGTAATGGGAAATGGGATTTTAATATGTTTGAGTTTTAAGAGGGCATAAATAAGTTAAAGTGTTTTTGAAGAGATAAGTGTGCTTCTTTTTAAGTGGAGTAATAAGTTGTAACTTGGAGAAATAAGGTGTCGTTTCTTTTTTGTATTTGGAGCGATAAGTGCACACAATTTTTTAAGACATTTGTTTCCAAAATTTGCGATCGTGAGATTCTCATTGTTTGAGAAAGCTTCAATGCTGATGTTGTAAAATATGAAAGGTTGATGATCTCAACACTCAATAAAGACATATTATTTGTGGTGTTGAAGTGTCCTAGATCTGCCTGAAATTGAATATGGGGATCTTAGGTACACCATGTGTTTGTTTGTGATGGCATGTGTTTTTTATGGCTTCATGATGTTGCTCATGATTTTTGTCTAGTTTTGACACATAAATGATCTCATTTAACACATGCATAAAGTTCAATGCACACAAGCACAACACCTGTAATGAAGTAGCTGCAAGGAAGGATAATTAAACTCAACATATGCATGTGCGCAACTCCAACACATAATCAAAGTTGTCAACATCAACATTCTACCTCAACAAGAAAATTCACTCAATACAATCAAGTTAAAGAACCTGCAAACTCAAGTGTTTCAAAGCAAAGTCTACATCAACATTCTTGGAAACAAATTTAAGAACTTGTAAATCAAATTCAAATTGCATTAAATTGTAAGGGTGAATTCTCGGTTGAAACCGACACCCAAGTTTTGAATTGAGTCAAATTCAGACAAGTGAATTCATTGTTTTAAGTGAGTCATTAAAATCATTGCAAGATTTTTTGGTGCATTTTCGACAGTGTTCAACACCCTTACTTTAAAGCACAATCAAGTGAGTACATCAAGTGCACAAGTTTTAACTCTCAAGCAAACAAAAAAAAACAAGTTCACCTCTCCTACAAGCAAGCGTGAGTATTCTTTCAAAGAAAGTTCCATAAAGTTAGTACAAATTTCACAACATCAAGCGAGCCAGCGTGAAGTTCATTGTAGCAAACATTAAAGAAACCAAGCGAGTTCAACTCTAACACCAATCAAGCAAGTTAAAATCTACAACAAGCAAGCGTGAGTTCCAGTGAGTGTGAAACAAGCAACAAGTTTCACCAAGAAAGAGATCCAGCAAATTCTGAAGCAAGCGAGCGTGATAAACTCAATCAAGTGAGCCAACACAAGCAAACATGCTCTTCAAGCATCAAAGCCAGTGCATGTGTCATTAACATCAAGCGAGTGCATTCAATACACCAAAGTTCAAAATCAAGTGAGACAGTTCAAGACAAGCAAGCATGAATTCAAGCGAGTGAGTTCATATGGCACAACACATCCATTTGTTACAAATTCTTCACAATTTCATCCTCTCAAGTGTTGAAGACATGGTGCAAATCAAAAAAGAAACTCTTGCTAATATTTCACGACATCTACAATAGAAAAATGAAATGATTGAGTTCCTTCAACTGGATTTGCAACTACAAAGAAATGAGTTGCAAGAGAAGAGTGATGCTTCCGAGTCTTTGAACCATACAGCTAAAGATGGTTCTAAGTCATTCATCCAAACAACTTCAAGTGTTTAATTTGTTCCAATTAAACTTTCTTCCAAGCCATCGGAAGAAATCCAAAGTAATAGAAATAGACGAGGTTTGGGATATGTCAAAGATGACGCCAACATTCATATCCCAGATTATTCAAAGCCCATTAAGTTCGTCAGTGTAGGATTTCTTGAAAAAATCACCTCAGCACGTTCTAATAAAGTTGTAGATAAACATAAATTCATGTAACCCGAAGTTGCAGTCAAACAAAAATGTTCTCATTTTCAAATAACTGGTCATATGGAAGATCAGTTTTTTGATCTCCATCCTTGTCGCCATTGTGGCAAGTCAAATCATTCATCAGAGAAATGCTGCAACCAACAACAATCAGCCATATTGTAGATAAATTATGAATGGATTGATCCTTGGGAATGGTCATCCATAGTCAAAAGATTGTATCAGTTCTACAACTGAATAGAATCACAGTTAGTGCAACCGATAGTGAAAATAATATGGTACTCTCATGAAGTTGAACGGGGGAGTACACCAGTGCAATACTCCTACACCTGAAGGGGGGGAGTTCAGGAATAATTTAAAGAGAATTGTCTCTCCTTTCAGCTAAAAAAAGGGGGGAAATGTTAATGAAATTGGCGATGGTTGTTAGACTGAAAGTCTCGAAAAAACCATCAAAAGAAGCCAATGGGAATCTTCAGTAGCCAGTGGGCAATCGATAACAAAGATGTAGTGAGAAGTTTTCAGCACAAAAAAAGAAACAGTGAGTTGTTTTTTGATATCATCAGCCAGTGGGCATTCATTAAATTTTGTCAGTGGACAAAGGATTCTAATTTCAAGCAAAAGACAGATGGATCCTTTTACAGCTTGGCACGTGATGGATTTTTCAAGAAAAATTCAGAGATGAATCAAACATGAAACTCACTCATGGTCTCTTCAGATTGTAGTTTTTTCAGCATCCAACTTTGGCAGTTTTTCAAGTAATGTTTTTGAGGAGCAACATGAGAACTTGGAAGATGATTCCTCATTCTTATTTTGGATTTATCATTGAAGGGCGGGATGTTAGCCTCTCTCATAAAACAATTATAAATCCAAAATAAATTAAATAAATTAAATATTAAAAGTTAGGAATTTATTCCTAACTCTCTAGATTGGGTTGTTCCTCTAAGTTAGGAGTTAGTTTAGGTAGCTCCTAGATTGGTGTGTGTATGGTTGAGAAATTGTCTCAACCAAAGTGTCCAAGATAGAATGCACTATCTTGAGACACAATCTCCTTATCTATTTAATTTTATTATTACATTCTTTAAATAATGAGAAAATATGTGAGGAAGTCGTGAGGTTGAAGCCTTTTCCGCCATGACTGTGTTTAAATCTGTGTGTTTTTATGTGTGTTAATGTTGTGTGATTATTTAATAGGCTGAGACTATGTCTGAGCTTCATTAGCACATAGAGGGGTTGACCTTCAGGATTCGAGATTACCGGATCGAAGAGTTACCCATGCAACTGCAGCGCCACACTATAGGAGTTCCTAACCGCTGGATGCGGTTACTGTGTAGGATAGCTAGATCTATAGCATGTTACCATGAGCATCACTAGTTTAATTGCGACATGTTGCATACATTTTGAGATCAAATGACCAATGTGTCTTGGGCACAAATTTTTGTAAAAACCTATAACTATATATGTATTTGATTTCAGTGTTTTCCTATGTTTATTGTGTAATCCTATTCAATTATGTGAATGTATATTTAAATGTGTTGCAAATGTCTGTCTAAAACATGATTAGCCAAAGAATCAGTCAATGTGTTCAACTTTATATAAATGTGTTGATATTGAATAAAATCAAAGTGTCTCTCCAAAAGTCAAACTCTTAGGAACAAACAATGCAGTGTTGGATTTCTAACAGTATAAACAGTAGTAAGTTGTAATACCACAATTTTTGAGTCTAACCTTATAATGATGTTGTTAATACCAAATGAAATGGCATCAGAGAGAAGTTTGATCAACGCGCTATACTCAGTGATATTGTTTGTCGATCTGCTGATACAAATCCCTTTAAAAATCACTAACTCGCCATTCAGAGCTAAAATGGCCCACGCTGTAGAGGATAGATTCTGCGTACTACAACTAGCACCATCACCATATCCAACAAATGGTTCCAAAGATTCAGACATTTGTGATGAAATGTAAATCGGATTACTAACGTCAATAAAACTCTAAAAAAAAAACTAAGACAGTGATTGCAAATCAATAGCATATATATACAATATAATACAAAAAATTACTACACTCATGATTAAACATAGTAACGTTTCAAATAAAACCCATTTTGTGGTTGGGCCAACGAAATTCCATCGTAATCAACCAACTCATAGGCACCCTTAGCAAGAACTCTTTTGACAATATAGGGGCCATGCCATAATGGCTCAAATTTCCCTATACCTATTACATTAGCTTTTTTATCATAAAGAAGGACCAAGTCGCCCTTTGAGAAAATGCGAGGCTACACATTTTTGTCGTATTGCGCCTCTATATGTCTCTTATGCTCTTCGTTGGAAAATTAGGCTTCATGACGTGTTTCATTAAGATGGATGAGGTTAAAAAGACGCGCTTCTTCTTCTGCCGTGTCAGGTAACAAGTCGATTGCGAGTTTTGACAATGGTATTTCACATTGGATTGGCGAGAGAGCTTCCAGACCATACACCAATTGAAAGGGAGTAAATCTGGTTGCATTTCTCATCGAGGTTCGGTATGCCGACAAGGCCGAGTACAGGATCAAATTCCAGTTTCTTTTACAAAATCCTATCATATATTGAATCATACGTTTAAGAATATTGTTAATATATTCAAGTTTTCCATTTGATTGCAGATAATAAGGAGTAGAATTATCATGTGACAATCCTAACTTGGCAGTCAATTCAGTCATCATGTGGTTGTGAAAATGCTTCCCATGATCTGTAACTATAGCCTGTGGGACCCCAAATCGTGCAATAACATGATTAAAGAAAAACAATGCAGTTGTTTGTCCTATGTTGTTGAATGTAGGCATCGCTTCGACCCATTTGGTAAAGTAGTCTACTGAGACAATGATATAACCATGCCCCCGAGATGAACGAGGGTTATAGGTCATGAAGTCAATACCCCATTTCGAAAATGGTCCCACAGAGACAGCAGGATGCATTGGCGCTGGCGGTTTGCGGATTTTATGATCAAATATCTGGCACACATGACAACTTCTGACTGTGAGGATGCAGTCGTGAAATATGGTAGGCCAAAAGTAACTGGCGTGGCAGAGTATATTTTGTGTGGTAGTGTATCCAAACAAGTGTCCACCACAAGCCCCAGCATGACAATCATTTAAAACCTTTTTGGCCTCCTCATGAGTGAGGCACCTTCTTAAAATTGTATCGACACCACCACGATAAAGTGTATCACCGATGATCAGATAATATTTGGCTTGGTATTGAATACGTCGATGGTCAGAGCGAGAGGTATCAGACCGAAAAGTCTGGGTCTAGAGATAGATGATAAAATTTCCATATCAAGGATCAGATGATTCGATCAGAAACAGAGACTTGTCAGGAATAGATGGTTTCGACGTAGTAGAATTACTATTAGAAGGAAGGTCACAGAGAAGCTCAGCCAAAACTAAAGACTTATTTGACCTAGATTTGATGAATTCCAAATCAAATTCCTACAAAATGACAATCCATTTTGAACACTTTCCCTCTAGCAATTGACGTGATAAGATATAAGTCATGGGGTTGCAATCCAAAATGACAATGGTCTTCCGGAACATGATATAGTGGCGAAATCTTTGGAAAGCTTGAACAGCTTCCAAGGAAATATTTTCTACGTACGAATACTTCACTTCCGTATCATTGAGATTACGACTCAAATAATAGATCGAATGTTCTATCCCATTTTCTAATTGGACCAATACCATAGCAATGGTGGTATCATCCGTGACGATATATAAGAAATAATCACTCTGATAATTGGGGGGATACATTAATGATGCCCAGACAAGAGTATCCTTGACAACATCAAAATAATCTTGTGCAATGTGGTCCCAATGTAAGGGAACCCCCTTTTTCAAGAGCCGAGTAAATCCTTTAGCCATTTCAGCATAGTTGGGTATGAACCTCCTTAGGAAGTTAGGCTTTCCTTGAAGTTTCTATATTTGAAGTAAATTTTATGGCGTAGGCAAATCAAGAATGGCCTGAACCTTCAATGGGTCGATTTGAATTCCTTATTTTGAGACGATGAATCCAAGAAAATGAACAGAACCAACACAAAACACACATTTATGTTGATTCAGGCGTATTTTGTAGTGTTGGTAGCATAAGAATATGGTTCTCAAATGCATTGGGTGATCAATCTGATTTCGTGAATGCGCTGGTAAATCATCTAGATAGGGTGTAACAATGTGCTTGATGTAATTGAAAGCATAATCCATTGCTCTCTAAAAATTTTCCCCAACATTCTTTAAACCAAACGGTAGTTTCCTATAAGAAAATGTGCCCCAAGGACAGATGAATGCAGTCTTATATTGATCCTTTGGGCAGATATTGATTTGATTGTAGCTAGAAAATCCATTCATGAACGAAAAGACTTCGCATCCAGCACAATCGTCAATAATCTGGTCAATAAAGGGAGTAGGATAGTTGTGTTTTAGACAAGCAATATTGACATCTCGATAATCGACACACACTCTGATGGTTCCTTGTTTTTTCATGACAAGAATGATGTTGGAAACCCATTTAGTTAGTGGAACAAGGTAAATGAAACTAGCACGTAAAAGTTTCTCAACTTCTACTTTAATGGAAGCTGCCTTCTTCGAATGAACAGGATGAAGGCGTTGACGCACCAGCTTGACATCAAGATACATATTAATAGTGTGTTCAACAATACTAGTATCTATGCCTGGAATTTCCTTGTAAGACCAAGAAAATACATCACAAAATTCACAAAATAGATAGCGATATGTTTTTATTTCTAATGGAGAACAAGATACTTCGACATGAATATTTTCTACAACACTAGGTTTGGTAGAAATATCGATAGAAATGGTTTCTTCAATATTTGAAAAATTTGCTCGGAATTGATTGCATTAATAGGTAAAGAATTCAAAAAGAGTTTTTTTATCGATGGGTGATATATTTCACTAAGATTATTTTCTTCATAATCACGAAGATGGGAACGATGATGATAATATTCCCATGGTTCTCCTTCCGACATCATGGTTTCCAAAATATTCTCATATGTCAAGAAAGTTGAGGAAAAATGATCAGATGTAGTACCAAAATCTAAGGAACGATCAACCCAAACAACCAACGATAATGATTTCAGATTCACCGCCCAAGCCAAATATATTTATTTCTATGCCAGCTCAATAGGGCTGGGTGGCAGAAACTCATCCATCGTAACAATTTCAGAATCACCCATACTCTTCCTTAAGCCGGATGGAGTGGAAAAGATCATGTAGCTGATCTCTATACTTGCAATTTTTGCCGACGTTGCAGGTGGCGATAATGAAAAGGTTCCCATGGGAGTGGAATCCTTTAAGAGTCCTACACCAATGTTCTGAAGTGAAATTTGGGGTGCGTGAACGAACATAACACTTCTAGTTACCTGCGAAGTAGAGGAAAATAAGGATAGTTGATTGATGACTGTGATTGCACCTTTATATGGAAAGGAGATCATTCTAAAATATGTAGAAACAATTGTAGTCATAGCATATACCCATGGCCTTCCAAGTAGAATATTTTAGTCAAGGGGTCCGTCAACAACCTCGACATCAAGATTCACTGTTTTTCCCCCTAGTTCTACATGTAGGTTATTGATAATACAGCAAGGCTTGTATGTACGCCTATCAAAAGCCTTCAACGTCGTTGATGATTGAGATACGTGCGGCGAGGCAAGTGACTTCCAATAGTTTAGAGACATAATGCACATAGATGATCCCTCATCAATAATAGTACGATGAACAAGGTGATTTAGAACATTTACTTGTATGGAAAATGCCAATTCTGCTGGTAATTGTGGCACATAGCTCGTATGATTAAATACTACGAGATTAGAATCAATCGGATCAATTCCACCAATAGCTGACAATAAAGCCTGTTTCTGGCAGGGAAAATTTTGTAATACCTCAAGAGCTGACATAGCCAAAGAATATTGAGCCAAATCTTCAACTATATTATAATTTTGAGCAGCTCTTGCTCAAGGATTATATGTTGATTTATGAACAACTCCCTTCGGTGGCTTGATTGTCAATTCAAGAATAGCAGTAGGTGGTACCGATTCCCTAGACAGATTCTTGGTCAAGGTAGTAGATTGATCAGTGGCCTGACTACCATAATATTTATTACGCGTTGACACCAAAACATCTGTTGAAGGTTTTGTGATAGATAGCATAAGAACTTGGGAAGTAGAAGCTGGATCCGTAGCAACCAAATTTGTATCTAGATTCTGAAACAGATCTGTCAACACAGCTGACGCATGTGACCATTTTTGAGACTTCAGCATGGTGTGGAACATCTCGAAAAAAGTGTTCCTCATTACAGATTATGCATGGATAATGAGGTCTCCTATTTGCAGACGATTTATCAGATGATATTTCCCGCGGGTTAGAAGTTTGATTTTTCTTAGATTTCCCTTTTTTCTTACTTCAGAGTTGCTTGTCACTATTGCCTTTGTCAAATGACACGACATTTATTTCTGAAGAAGGTGCAGGATCAGCTGCAGTAATATGATGTGTGCTTGCAATACTGATAATACTGTCTTTGACATGAGAGTCCTTTAATCGAGGAGGAACAATAAAATTAGATCGCGGTGTGTTAGGAATTTTTTCATAGAGCATGCCAAACTGAGTATAAATAAATTCTAAGTATTGGGCATGAAAAATGACCTACTCTTCAATGATGATGCCACCCTTAGCCACATCCTCAGTTATATATGTTAATAGGGACTTAATGAACCACTCAGCAAGAAGCTGATCAGGAACAAATGACTTAACCTTTCTACGACGATGACACCACTCATGAATATGATAATAAATATGAGTAGCATTAGTCTATTTAAAATTAGTCAAGATTTCCATTCCAGTTTCATATCATATGGGTAGCTGGAAGTGAGTCAAAAAGATAGTAGTTAGAGTAGTGAAATTATCGAAAGAAGCTCTAGGTAACTCAATGTACCATTTTGCAGCTAGACCAGTGAACATACGTTGGAAAAGACGTAGTCGAACAGAGTCATCATTCAGGGATTTTGATGAACACCACAAATGATAATTCATAACATGAGTCGACGGGTCTTCCCGAGGGTTTCCATTGAACTTAGGAATATCCGAGGGTAATTTATGGGGTATCACTGGCCACCAAGGAGCATAGTTGATTGGATCATTGGTGAGCCGATTTAAATTTGGTAACTCTAAGGTTGCAACAAAGGGAAATTGTCTATTAAGGTGAGGTTGAGCATAGCCAGGGAATGATGGAATTTCTCGAGCAATAGGCCTTTGAGCACCAACATAAGGAATTTGTTGTTGGTAACCTAGATAGGGGTTGTTTTGATAAGAAAACACTTGAGGATTCTGTTGACCAATACCTGGGTATGATACTTGTTGAAATGAAGGTTGAGGCATTTGCGCTTGAGGCTTCCAAGGGGTCTCTCCACCAATGTTATAACCCAAATTAGGATAACCTGGATTCAGTTTAGGATAGGTATAACCTAGTTGTGGCTTCGACATCCCATAATATGGTAATCCAGCTTGTGAATAAATGATTCTCAGTACAGGTTTTTGTTGTAAATTAGCCGAAGGAGTTGTAGCCTGTGAGCCCAATACTGAGGGTATTGAGTTGAAGGACCCGCCTGAAACGATTGCTATACAAGAGTTTGATTTTGTAATAGGGGTAAATATGTATTAACAAGTGGAATTGATGTGGGTGCAATAGGTTGAACTGGTTGATACGAGTGTACAACTGTTTGTGGTTGGATAGGCAGAGTGGGTTGGCATTGACAAACATTCATTTCAACATTAGGTTGACCAAAAAACGATGGAGTACTGTCAAAGTGGGTGACCAAAGGTTGTCCCCACCATGAGGAGGATAATAACATGGAAAATATTGTTCTTCAAATTCAAGGAGTCCATTTGATATGGTACTGGATGGAATAGACCCAAAAGGACCAGCTTCATATTTCCCAGATGATGTATATAAAGAATCAAGCCATTCAGTACTCACTATAGGTTTACCAGTTAGAATACCAGACGATGACATTGGTGAATTCCATGGGTTTGAGCACCAGATAAAATTCCAAATAAATATTTATAACCTCATGGGACCAAAGGGCCGCCATGAAAATATGACTCTGTTGAAGTTGTGAACATCGACGATGTAGTGAGAGCAAGTGCTGACGTAATTGGAATAGATGGTCCAACCGAAGATTTTGGTTCAGGCATGGTTACTTGACCAAATGTATACCCTTTTGAATCGATGATAATTTTAATAAGAATAGGATGAATAAAAGCAAAGGTAGGTGATTAAGGAAAATACTCGCAAAGGTAAAGATCCTCCCCAAAATGGGTTGGATTTAAAGGTGTTTTGTCTTATGGGATTTCTTCAATCGAAATTAAACCAGGTGGAAGTATTTCATTGTCAGGCCCAAAGTATACATCATAGGTTGAATCCGCGATATGGGAGACTCAATGGCTATAATAGAGTGTGGGGCGACCGATACAAGAACAACTTCTGGTCGTTCGACTTCGGGATCCAGATGTTCTGGAATAAAAGAGACAGGATCTAGATCAACTTCTAGTTGAACAACGTCAGATTCGAGAGGTATGGTCTCACTGATTGGATGGATCATGACCATGGGTAGTTGTGAGGACTCTGTATCGACAACAGTAGATGAACCAGGATTTGTAGAAACAACTTGTGCCAATTCTAGTATATGGGAAGATGATGCTTCACGAGAGGTACTGATGGTACTGGTTTCAGTAGAGCGATGTCGCCTTCCCCGACCAGAAGTGACTTCTGGTCGTAAAGGTGGTTTCAATGCAATTCTATGCAAACGATAAGGAAAGGGATTTTCTTCTTCCACGATGACTAATTTATTTTATGACCAAAAATAAATAAACAAAATAAAAGGGTAATTCTAGGTAAAATGTTTACCAAGAAACTTTGAACTGCAGAATACCTCCTGGTGAACCAAGAAGTACAGGCAGGCAATCTCCCCGAATGTTGTGTTTGGTGTATCAAAATTTACAAGGCGGCCAACTCGGTTCACAATGGATGGATAACAACCTAAATTTGTCCTCCCAAATATACCCAAAGGTACATGGAGGCCCAAGTCCGTATTAGTGCTGTCTGATGCAAAACCGCAAAGTGAGAGCACCCCTTTATACTTTTCGTACTATAACACCACCCAATATACCTGAAGGTACATGGACAAGATATGATATACTTATGTATGTGGAGTGAGGTATCACACTTGGAATGTATCGCAGACAATTAATGATAACTTCTATGTTTTACGACGTCGAAACACGTCTATAGCCTAGACCTTGTAAATGTTATCGTTATGGTTCCAATGCTTTGTTAGGTAAATTGATGTAAATTTTAATTTGATCTTGTTTATCAATTTGCCTTTCAAGGTTCACCGTGGTGATGTGATGGAAATTCCTAAAATGAAAACTAAAATGATAAGCAAACTTTTCACTTTTAGTTTTTTCAATGAAAATATTAACTACTAAAGGGAAAGAGCAATCAATTTTGAAAGGAAACAACAAAGAGCACAAACTAATAAGCAACTTTCCTATTTTGTTCCTATGCAAAACACTCAATCCACAATATGAAAATGTAGGGTTCTCTTTTTATTCCCCTCAATGTGAATGAAAAAACAAAACTAAATGCATCAAATCAACAAAAACAAATGCTTTCTTCTTTGAGAAACGATGATTTTAACAACAATTTCTATTTTAGGAAAAATGAAGAATGGAACTAAAAATTTTCCTACGGGAAATGAATAATTTAACGAATTTTTTTTTATGAAAACAAATGGATCTAATGTAGAAACAAAAATACTTTGAATTTTATTTTTCAATCATAAATAAAAATACTTAAAGAGACATTGAACAAACTTACTTTTAGAAGGAGGAAGATTCAGGTAAATTCACTGGTCTCTACGAGGCATCAAACAGTTGAAAACACATCAAAAAAAAGGTTGAAAGTAATGGAAATGAAAAATTCAAAGGGAATTGGCTTAGGGGGTAACACAGTCTCTAAGGGGAGACAATGTATTGCAAAGCACCCCTGAGTGGGAGACAATGCTATACAAAGCACCGTGTCTTGACCAACAGTGTGTTGGGCGCAGTAGAGAACAAAAAAATCAAGCTACTGACACACTTCTAATGCAATTCTTAGTTTCAAAAGCCTAATAATTGAGAGTATATGCTATTGGGTGGATAAGCATAGGAAAAATACACCAAGGATGAAGGTAAATTCACCAGCGGAGTCGCCAATTTGTTATGTGGAATTATGGATTATGGATAAAACACATTCCCTAAATGTGGTGCTATGCATTTATAAGAACAGATCAAAGAATTTATAGATACTTTTCCTAATAGTAAATAGACACACAGAAAGATGGATAAAATTACTTGGAGTTCAAGCGCTTCCTATTCTCCTTCTATCACTCTTGCTATAGCTTCCAATCCAAACTTGATCGCCAGACTAGTTCCTGCAAGTATAAACACTAAACAAAAAAGAGATTGTAATATATAGATGGTTATTCACTTTAATTAGTTAAATCAATGAAACATGAAACATATACATCATATAAGAATCCATAATATGAAATAAAGAAGCTTATACAGATACATATGTGGGAAAGTAAGAAACAATATTTATTAATGGATAGAAGCGGAGATTACAACCAGCGATCGATTTGATGTCACCAACTCCAGCATCATCCAAGCCACATCACAATGAACATCTCTCCAGCAGCATATCACTCAAATAAAACACTCAATTGATATTCCAACAACATTTCTCTACCAAATTTATTCCTTCTCAAGCACTGGGATCTATGCTCAATTTATACATGAGCTGAAGGTAGTTTCATAATCTGTAATATCCCAAAATGGGAACTGTCAGCAAGGCATGACTGGAAAACGCATTTTCCAGGAATGGCTGCTACAGAATTTGAAACAAGCACTTTGATCCCTTAGATCTGAGTATCTAAGTCCTAAATCCAAGAGGATGTCAAAAACAAATCCTCCTAGGTGGGTTAAACAAATCTCCCACACCTAGTTTACTTGAAGAATGCCCCAAGGGGACTGCAATAGCAATAAACAATTCTGCTCAGAAAATAACGTAGTTCCACTGAATAAAATTAGTACGCTGATATGGAGGTTCAAATATCAGATGTATAACAGCAAATCAGATTTACATTACAGCCCATACATTTTACAAGAGAAAGTATAAGATTATACACGAAAAATCCTCATAAATGAGGTGCTACAACCACAAGAAAACTCTGCATAAACTTGATAGCGTTATTTTAATGGGCTGAAGTAGTAGTTTATTAACACTCAAATCTAGAGCAGATATGTACATAAAAATATAGATCTAATTCAGATCTGTGTACAAGAAAATCTCATCTATACATCCCCCTTGGGGTTTTGTGCAAAACATGAAGCACAGAGAGTAGATCTGAGATCTAGAGTTGCAGATCTATAGAAATATTCAGAAATACCTAAATCATATAATAGAAAATCAGATCAGATCTGAAAAAAACATGGATTGGATGCCCAATCCATGGATCACCACAATGAGAGGAATAATCCTAACACCAGAGATCTCTCCTCCGAAATGTAGACAAAACACCTTGCAACTGAAAACTTGAAAATAACACAATTCAGGGATAGAAACTATGTTGTAGGCTCTAAGAATGATTTGGTCTGATGACAATGTTTGGATTTGAAGCTCCAATTATCTAGGACGCTCTTTCCAATGGGCTAACAGACTTTTCCATTGAAAAGAGGCTATATATGCATAGATCTGAGAAAATATATCTCCCACTTGCTGCAACTCACAAGGAAAACGCAACCCTCAACAGGATCAACGATGTAGGTGTAAGGTGAAGCTTGGCCCAAGCCTGATAGTGGAAAAGACAAGAAAAACTCCTCCAAGAGCTGCTTTAGGAAGGAGGTGGGATTCCCGACTAGGGACACCCAAGTGCTAAGCGGCACTATTCTCAGCTAAACAGATAGAGAATGAGAAATTTCTAAGCAGACAAATTATTCCAAGATAATATCTTCAACAACCCCTTCATGTTTCTCTCCTCTTCCTTTTATAAGATTGGAGTCTTGTCAAACCCTAAACCACTTCATCAATTTAGCCCCTTTCACATGTAGAACCTCCATCTAGAACTGCATTGTACCTCAAGGAGGTTCAATGCAGCTAGACTGCGCTATAGATATGGTCATGGTTGACTTGGTCAGGTGATCAACCTCTTTCACACTCAAGTGTGTTTTATAAAATGGCCCAGATTTAGCCATGTTCACATTGGGCATTGCTTTATTTTGTTATTTTCAGGAGTTTTACATGTCCTCCTTTACATTTTATTCATCAACCTGAAATGAAAAATAAAACAAGGCAAAATAGAATATTCCCATTAGCTTGGGCTAAGTGGGAATATTACACAATCAATGACTTTCTAATAATAGGAAAGACATGTTCCCAAGCTCAGAGGTGTTGAATGGACACTTGGATTCGAAGTTTGAAAAATATGCACTCTTCTAGAAGGCACTGGCCATGTGGAGTGTTAGTCATCAATAGTTTTTACTATCTGTAGATGAACAAATATTGGTCCTAGATTTCTAAAAACAAAATTCCCTGAATATTGTGAGTTTTAGAAATCTCACTGCCTTCATTATCCTTATCGAAAATTTTTCACTATTATACCATTTTTCCATTCCATGGTCACCCTGTCACTCCTAAAAGATTATTTGTGGGTTTGTGCCACTCATCCCCATCCTTTTTCCTGTCTACGACCTCATTAATTTTTTTTCACTTACCCATAACTCCACTTTCCATCTAGGGTTACCTTAAGCCTATTTATTCCCATGATTCCCAAATTCCTCAAGCATTGATGGTCTCAAAGCTACCTTTGTAGGTTCTTTAGATAAATCAAGTACATTGGATTTTGGATCTTCATTACACCACTTTTTCAATACTCTGTTTTTACACTTGAAGACTCCAAGCCAATTTTTAGTGAAGGTCAGATCAAAGAACCCTCCACTAGGTCAATTAGGGTTCATATGTTTCAAGGTCATCATTTCCAAAGAGCACTACCATTCAATTTCAAGGCCTGCACATGAGGTAATGGAATAGCTTGACACTTTTGTAGAAGTGTTGAAATTTACATCAGCAGAAGGTTGTGATAAGGTGGGAGGTTTTCTCCTGAATAAAGAAATCTTGTAGCAAGGAGGATAGGAAACACTTGGCCTTAAGAAGAACTAGGGTTTTTGAGCTTGATAATCCAACAGTGTTCTAAGCAGGGCTCAAATGCAGAAATGACCATGGAGAAGGTACACCAAAGACCAAACATGAAGAAAAATCTATTAGAGATGTATGATGAAATATGGTAGAAAGGTGAGGTAAACTGGACGTAAGTGAAATGAACGTGAGAGGGCTATAGAGAAGTTAGAAGAAAACACTGATAATTGTATTAAAGCAGAACAGACAGCTAGGATTTTGGGAAAGTAGCCAAAGAAGGTAAAGAAATAGTTGGACTCCATGATAGGAACAAAGGAAGAGTTTTTCTAAGCTGCTACTGTGTTAAAAGAAACATATAAAATGTCAAATACCAAAAGAAAAGCTAAATCGATGATCTCAGCAATATACAAGCAAGCAAAGATGAAAGGTTGAGGTGAGTGTCATGATGAAAATTGCAAAGGGTTTTGAAGCAAGCTGGTATGTGTAAACATCACAAAATCATCAAGATAAACATGCCAAGTCTTCAAGGAACAAAGGGAAGAAGCTACATCAAGGGTTTCCAGTCACCTGCAAGCATAAAGGCATAGAGAGTTAGTAAGAAAGGAAAAAAGGGTTTAAAACATTTGAAAATGGTTTGCAAAGTTAAACTAAATACCACATGCCTACAGTACTCATTTCACGCTTCATAAGAGTCATTGATGCCTTGCAAGGAGTTAAAAGTCTCAAGAGGAGAAGAAATTCTGATTTTTATAAGTAAAATTGGAGAAAGTTTGTGGTGCTACACCCTTGGCTTGGCATTGCGTGCCAGGAGTCGAGCGATGTGCATTCAACAAGTTTTCCCTTTTTATTTTACATGGGTGCTGCATGCCTGGAAAGAGGTGTTGCGCCCTTGCCCGATTGACTCAACAGGCCCGGTAACACACCTTGGCGCTGCGCACCTAGCACAAGGTGTTGCGCCTTTGCCCGACCCAACTCACCAGTTGCCTGGGCGCTGCTTGCTTGGCCAAAAGGGCCCTCCAAGAAAATTAAACCTACAAAATTCTTCAAATCATCAACAAGGCTTCTCCAGGCACTAGCAAAGGTAGTTTCAGGTCATCAACTCCACTCCAAGTGTTTTTTCATCATTTGATTAATGCAATGAACCCCTAAGGAGTAGCCCTAAGGCTTGAAACTTGAAACACCATTTAGATACTCCTTCATCTACCTGCAAAGGGAATTCAGTTATAAACAGAGAGATTTCAATGATAGAGGTTTTTTATTCACCCAAAGTTGTGCCTACACCTATTCCTCATAAACACTCATACACTCAGTCCCTTACATTGCAAAAACATGACATTACATGCCCTCCTTCATCTCAAATTTTCATCAGTCCAAGGTCAGCAAAGAAGAATTGTAGCAAGCAGCTAAGGTTGCCCTTGAATTTTTTCTCTCACTAACACTCCTATACCCTTACCCTCACTCACCCATCCATATCATTCACTTGCAAAGGCTACTATTCCTCTATCCCTTTATCTTATTTTCATTTTTGCAATCCTAAGGTCTCTCAAGGCAGAGTTTTTAAAATTTCAATAAGGGAGAGGTAAGAGTGAGAAATCAATCAGTGAGGCATATTTCAATCAAAGAGAGAAATGAATCAAATGCAAATAAGGTTGATAAAAATGAAGAGTCAAGCAAGAAGGAGGAAAATAGTGAAGCAAATGCAAGTGAAACAGAAATAATGATGAAACACACAGTAGTGCAAATGAGGCAAGCAGTGCTGATTTGAGCCCTGAGGTCAGTGAGGATACAAATGAAGAAAACAGCAAGGAAAAGAGAAATGATAATGATTATTATGATGATGATAATGTCAGTGATAAAACAGAGAGAAACAAAGATGGCAGTGGGTCAAGGAGCCATGAAGAAAGTAGTAAAGCTGCTAACAAAGAGGCCTATGAAAAACATAGTGGGACAAAGGAGGCTAAAGACAAAGAAAACCTTGAAAAAATGGTTGATGCATCCCCTACAGACATCCCAAACCTAATCAGTATAACAAATCCAAATTTTGGCAAATTTTTGAAGATTTTTGAATTTTGACTATTTCTAAGGGCCAAAGTGGTGCTACGCTCTTTTTTGCGGCACCTTTTTGAGGAGTGGATTGCATTTTTGGAATCCTTTGTCCAATATCATCATGCACACAAACTTTCATATCATTTGGAGCAGATTTGGTCCTCCAAAAGTGCCAAAAACAACGAAAACACCACCTTTCTGCCCTATTTTCAGAGCTGGTGTTGCGCCCTGAGCAGTCTTGGGAGATTTAGTTTTTGGACAGGTAGATCAAGTCCAATCAGAAAACGGAAGGCATTTTTTGGAATTAGACTCGAAAATATTTCCAACGAGCTATCACGGAGCTCATTCCGACACCAAGAAGGGCTTCACAACTTAGCTGCAAGGTGACCGATTTTTCCAGTGTAGGCGCTGTGCCCTTGCCTGCAAAGTCAGCAAAAGACACAAATTTATGGAAAATAGATATTTTTGGTTTTTGGGGAAAATCACTCCAAAGTTAGGTGTTAGAAGTTATTTTTCATTTATTGCATTAGATATTTTGTGCCTAGGGCCTTGCATGGTCTTAATGGACAAATTTATCATTTATGATGTATTTATGACATTTTAGAAACCATATTTAGGGTTTTGGTCCTCCTTGCTTGTTAAATACAACATTGAGGCCTCATTGTACATGTTGGATAATTATTGAGAGTAATACATAAAATTTTAAAATTGAAGAGAAATTTAGCTTTGGTTTTTCTGGATGGCTTGGCTTGCTTAACAATGGAGAAGGCTCACTTACAGGATCCCTGAGCATAGTTAATGGTGATGTGTTACTTATTTAGTTCTTGTTTTCTCATGTTATCATTTTTTTCCATCTTTCTATTGCAGTAGGACAAAAATTTTAGGCTAAGAAATGTTGTTTAGAGGCACCTTAGCTCTGTTTGTTCTCTATTGCTTCTATGTTTTCCTCTGCTAGGTCAGTTTATAGAATTCTTCGTTCTTATCTAGACCCACTTATGCTTGTTTATCTTAAAAATAATTCAATGAAGCAAATATCAAAGTAGTTTTATGGTTAACCCTGCTCTTTGTCATTACTTAAACATTGTTTTTAAGGTCTTTTACTTTGAAGTATTGCTGATTAGGTTTAGCTAAAGTGGTCTATGATTCACCATGCCCTTTTTCTCATCTTAAATAGTTCCTTTGGAGGTATTTATAGCTTGATTAATTATGTTATGAGTTACCTCTTCCTTGATCTCTGCTATATTTTTTCTTAGCTTGAAGGTGAAATCACTAGAAGATTTACAAGTTTCTTGCCTTCTATAGTTCACTGGATTGTTGTCTTCATGCTTACTTGCTAGGGTTTAGTCAAAGAAGTTATTGGTATGCCTTGTCTTTGATTATTTCTTCATGTTTAGAAGTCTTAAAGGCCATTCTTGTTAAGGTATTTGTTGAAGGATTCTTAACTTCCATTTTGCACCTACCATGTTCACAATTTGATGTTCACTCCACTCATAGAAAATTTTTTAGATCCATTTGACCTTGTTAGACTTGCCCTGTGATATAAACCTGATCTATTGTTAAAATTTTCAAGACCTTTTGTAGACTCCATAGCCAAATGGATTTATTCTCTCTTACTCTACCTATTGTACTTGACAACTTGTCTAACCAACCAAACAAACAAGCAAACCCTAACCTAATAACTAGCCTAAAATCAAAACCCTAAAATCTATCAAGTTACATCCTTTACACAAACATAGAGAGAGCCCTCTCTAAGTCTAGGAAGGCTAGGTCCTAGGACTCCAAATATTGGTTTGATGTTACCCCTGTACATTTTGTCTTGCCAATCTAACAAATTATGGGGAACTAACATAATGGTGATCACGGTGGGACATCTAAGTCAGTGAGAATCTAAGTAATCCTTAGGACCTCAGAAAACCCATAAACATCCTTAGATTGGTATTTGGTTGTTGATGGTGGATAACAAGTACATCCTTAAAATAGTAAACACTATCCACTTGGTGACTCCACTAGTCTTCAGTAGCCCTTTTGGCCCCACTATTTCTCACAGACTCCCCTAGGAATGCATTAAACATTCCTGATATTTTTGATGGTGGACAACAATGTTGAAATCATCCACCTGGAAACTCCAAAACTCTCAATAGACCTAAAGACTCCATTGGTAGAGAACTCTAGACTGGTAAAAAAGATGCAGTGACCCTTTCTGATTTACAAACATGGATCCAAGGATACCACGAAGATATGCTCCAATGAATAGAGATCATATCCCTGGGTTCCCACACAAAATGCCTCAAATAAACTTGGTTTCAAAACTGCCTATGTTTTAAGATGAAAAATATGATGACCCCTTTCTACATCTCATCAAATTTCATATACATGTATGGAGGTTGAAGGTTGAATGGCATGAGGACAGTCTCATGAAAATGTTCATGGGGACATTAGAAGGAAAGGCAAGGAAATGGTATGAAGGCTTAGACCTAGGTAGTTTGTTTTCTTTAAAGGATTTCCACAAGGTGTTTTATGAACATTATAAAGAAAATTGTTCATCTTTATCATTAACTAAAAATTGTTGTGATCAATCTGAAGATCTCATACAATACCTTGTAAACATTGATGAAGATTTAGGAAATTGGCATCCTAAAAGTCTATTTGAAGCAGTTCATGAATTTCATACTCAAGATACCTATCATGACACCCAAGAGGAGTTAGTTGAGCATGAAATCAATCAGGAAATAGAAGAAAATCCATAGGATCTCTCTGAAGGAATAAGTGATGATTCACCATCTCTTCTAGGTGAGGCTCAAGAAGACATTCAGACTCAGAATCAACCCTCACAAGAAAAGGAGAACTACTGTAGTTCTATCCAAAGAAAGAGAAAAATGCCTCCTTTTTTAACTGAAGAGGAAATAAATCAGATTCTAAACATGCAACCAACCTCTAAACCTTCATATGAACAAAACATTTCTATTTATTCTCATGCTAATCCCAACTACCACAGATCAGGAAATGGATTTGTAGATCAATTCAAGGAGGAACAATATGATAATATAGTATGTATGATTGGTGACATTACTTATGTTGATGATTTTCCAAAGTTTGATCAGTATGATAATGATGTTCTCCGAACAGAAGCTAATCTTGCAGAGAAATCAACAATTGGTTTGTGTGAGGAAGATCAATTTCATCAACTTGAAAACAGTAATCAGTCAATACAGACCAGCTATGACACTAATGAGGAATGTCTAGAAAATTCATATTTAAGTGAAGAATCTCTGACTCTTTGTTCTACTTCATTTCAGTCCATCAGAAATAACTTTCATGTGATTGGAAATCAATAATCTTTCAGTTTAGATATTAAGGTTGGGGAGGATGATGAACTTCTTTAGCAAGTTGCTAATGAGAAACCTTCTCCTGAAATGATTGAAGGAATCATTTGTGACATAGAAGTCTCCTTAACTCTAGATTTGCAGCCACCAAGTCCCATTGAATTTTAAATTGCAGATGAAGGCGTGCAAATTGATAATCATAGGAGAGTTTCTATACTGCCTTCTCAAGAAGATTTATTGCTAAAGAGTACTCTTGCTCATCAACATGATGGTCTTTACAAAGAATTCACACAGAATTTAGCCCACTCAATCAGAGCATATAAAGTTTTCTAGAAGACAACATTGTAGTATATGATGAGGCTGCCAGCACAAATGAACATGAGGAGGAGGAAGAGATTCTTTCTCAAAATAATCCCAAGCTTAGCCAAGTGGAGGAAAGAGTAGTCTTGGATAAAGCTTATTTTTCAAATCCTCAAAGCAAAGTATTATTCAAGGACCCCTTTGTTGTTTTACTAGAGACATTTGAAAAGGGAGTAAAACATGTTGGGAGCAGTTTAATGCATATTTTAAAGAAGATTTTAGGCACTACTGTTCAAACGAAAGTGAGGTGGGAGTGGCATTTTGATTTTTTCAGCACACTCAAAGAGCTGACCAAATATCACTCATGGAATCATCTACTTGACTGGTTATATTGGAAAGGGGATTTCATCAAATGAATATATATCATGTGTAGGTTAGATTAGGATAGATAGGTATGCAAATAATCTCAACACTATGAGCATATTTCTAGTTTTAGTCTTAGAATGCTGATCTAAAAAAATACAAAAATAAAAAAACAGAGGAAAGAAGAAAAATAGGGCAGAAAAGAAGAGGTACAACCCCATACCAAAAAAGAGTATTGCTAAAAGTGAGCAAGTCTAAATGCCACTACTGTTGAGAAAATAAAGTCTTGTTCAATCATCTAGCCTAATCATGATTGAACATGTTTTAAATTTCTGTTGATAGGTTAGTGAAAGAGGATTTTCCAAATCATGTAAACTTGGCTTGTTAGTAGATTAGATTAGAAAAATATGTTGGTTCCCAAAGCATAAATCTGAACCAAAGAAAAATGAAAGAGATGCATAACCAATTATGAACCACAACCCTCATATTTTCTAGGTTTTTATTGTAAAAAAATAATGTCTATGTGCAGCTTGTCCAAATGCCACAACCCATGGAAAATCAGATTTCTTAATCCCGGTTCGGTCATATTTTAAACTTCATTTCAGTGGGTTAGAGAATAAATTCTGTCAAACAGCTTAATCTTGATAGATGGGTAGACTAGGTAGAGAATAACTGAGTTCATTAGCCTAATATGAACTCTTGGAAGTGATAAGGGTACAAGTAGATAGTTTTTTATGCTTTCAAAAGAAAATAATGTCAAGGGTTTGCCAGTCCAAGTGCACATAGAAGAAAAAATGTTAGGCAAAGTAAGATGGGTAGGTAGAAGTGAGATTGAAGAAATCATATTTTTTCAGATTTTATGATATCATACCTTCAAGAAACATCATCAAATGAAGGAAGAGGGATATTCCAAGTACAAGTAAGGTACTGGTCTTCAAAACTCAGAGATGTGAACTCTGAGGTCCTGGACATCTCCTGAAAAGGAGCTGCCCTCCCCAAGTGGAGCCACTTTTAGTCATCAATAATTTTTACTATTTGTAGATGACTAAATATTGGTCCTAGATTTCTAAAAACAAAATTCCTAAATACTGTGCATTTTTGAAATATCACTGCCTTCATTATCCTTAGGGAAAATTTTTCACTATTATACCATTTTTCAATTCCATGGTCACTGTTGAACCTCAAGATTACCTTCTCCTTTATAGTTTTCTCTTCTCATTTCACCACTTTTCCATCAGTTCATAAACCCTAATCAGTGAAGAATGCTAAGGTTTTGTCTCAAGGTTACATTTAAATGATTGTCATTTTATACTTTCATGATTTTTCTATTTTGATAATTTTTTGCAAATTAGCTCCAGAATGCAGCCTGTTCTGCAGCTAACTGTGCGTTCCACAACTACTCTTATGGTTTACTAGGTTTTGGGTGTCAGTTGAGGAATCAAGCCACATGGGTGTTTCTAGAATCCTTCCTACATGTATTCTATCCTACTTATTTAATCCACATCGAGATAAGGAGGTGCCTAAACCTATGGTCAAAGTTACAAGTCAAAGAACGTTACCTACAGCAATAGGACTCCTGATTTGCTCTTCGAGGCAAATCATGAGTCCAGTAGTCCTATTTTGATTATAATTCAAGTCAAAAACCTGTAGCTAACTTAGCTCGCAATTAGTTATGCAATTCCTCTTTAAATAGTGGTTCCACAGAACCGAGGGATAGTTAAGTTCAGTTTTAGTACAATTCATATTTTCAAGTGAATACTCTGTTTTTCCAGACTCTGTTTCAATAAAGAAGTTTAGTTATCAAATGTTGATTTGATTTCACTTTTGACTAGCTAGGATTCAACCAACTTAGTAGCATAGGGCCCTTGCTTCTAAAGGAGGTTTTTATATGCTTTCTAGTTAGATTTATTTCATTCTATTTAGCAATTTCTGTTATGCTTCATTTCCAATCTTTTTCAAATAGTTTCATGATAGATTTTAGCTGTGCATACTTTCTATTCCAAAACGTTTCAAGAAGATAGAAATTTTCTTTTCAATATTGGAATAAGGATTGAAGTTCTGGAAACCATAGTTTTTTAGCTTTACTATTCTTGCCTTTTCATTTTCATAAAATAGAATTTCTAATTGCAGTGTCAAATTGATATTCATGAAAGCTATTTCAATCTACAAAATTTATATTAATGGTTAAATGTTTCACATGTGCAGTAGTTGAATTTCTCTTATTGTTTTCTTTTTAATAATCAGAGGCATACTTTATTTCTCCAAAGATACTTCAAGAGGTTAAAAGCTTCACATTTGAGAAGTACTGATAAGTCAATTATACGTTTGGTTGATCTTAGTTAGACTTTGCATGTTTTTACTTTCAAGACCCTCATTTGACTGCAAACAACAATCTTTCTAAAAAACATTCTAGAAAGAACTAATCTAACATGTTAAGAAGGGATGGTTGAATGATTAAATGTAATGAAACTTCTGGGTTATTTACAGGGCTTTCCTAGTACTTTAATTTAAAATAGATGTAATTATCTTACTTAGACATTACTTCAAATAAGGTCACTCTTTACAATTGAATAATTGGAGTAGCTAGACACATCTTAGATACTTTCATTTTCATTCCTTGTTTTCTGTTCTAGAGCCTTAGCATGCTAAAGTATTGGTAGTTACTAAACTCCATCTCAATAGGTCACACCTAAAAATTGGATGAGAGATAACCGAGGGTACAATAGTTGATTCATTTCCTGCTTTCATAGGAATAGTAATTCTCATTTCTAGTCTTTTAGAAGTAGATCCATGGATTAGGATTAACAAACCAAATAGATAGATGCTTTGATTTTTAAAACTAGGTCTTAAACTAGCTCTTAGCTTTAGGTTTTATTTTATTAAAACTAGATCAGTTTTAGGACACTTTCTTTTCGTCCTTATAAAATTAAATTATATTAACTTAAAACTTTTCATAATTCTAGGTTAGTCATCTCAAGAACTCAAAGAAAAAAACCCCCTAAAAACAATATAAAATGCAAACACAACGAAGTAAGAAATAGGTTGCTTAAGCACATATGGTGCACCACACTTCATCATTTTACTAGCCCCAATTGATAATTAATGAAATAAATTTAGGAACAATAAATTGACTAAACATTTTGGCACCATTGCTGGGGAAGTGTAACTAGGTACCCGTATTTCTTACATCCCAAAAACAATGATATGCGTAGAGAAAGAGACTCTAGGGGCAGATTTGTAAGAGGAAGGAGCTTAATCCCTACAACACCACTCACTCCACCTAGGCCAAGAATTAGTACACCACCATCCCAAACTCATATCCCTTATTTCACTGGTCACAGACTTCTAGAAGTTCTAAGATTTGATATCCAGTTAGAAGGATCTCCTACTTCATCCACTGAGGCAATCTTAAAGGAAGAAGACCCTAGTACTCCAACAGAAGGAGAACATTTTTCACTTCTACAGGGGAATATATCCTGAAGATTTATAAATATTTAGTGAAGAGGAAGAAGAGGAACCTTTCTTCAACATACCATTGGTAGAAGAACCTGAAGAATAGTAAACCCTGCAAGCTGAATCCTATATCAGCTCTGAAGAATCTATCATGGCAGGAAGAGGAGAAGAATGAGGAGAGGGATAAGGAGAAATTATTAATGGAGAAAATGTACTATTGGAGGAGGTAGGGGTAGAGGAGGAGATAGAGGAAGAGTTAGGGGAAATGCAGAAGGAGATAGAGGTAGAGGAAATAGAGGAACTGAAAGTTCTTTTGGATTTCCTATCATAGATGAAGAAAAAAATGCTAGCATGAAAAATATCTCACCTTTTGTTCTCCCAAACTTCTATGGATTAAAAAGTGAAGACCTTGAGACATTTTTATTCGAATTTGAATTCTTGTGCAGAACTTATGATTATCTACAAGATGCTCAAAAGATCAAATTATTTCCTTCAACATTGAAAGGAGCAACTCTCAAATGGTTTATGAGTCTAATCACTAGATCTATTAGGGCATGGAATGATATGAAGAGAGCATTTCTAGAAAGGTATTTTGACTATTGTATACATGTTAATCACAAAGAAGAGGTGTTTAAAATGATGCAGAAAAAGGATGAAAATTTGGAGGATTTACTTGAAATATTTAACTATAACATTAAAAGAGAAAAAATGGAAAATCTAGATCAAGATACTCTAAAAGCTCTTTTGTTGAAAACAATTAGAGATGAATTGATATATATCCTTAACATGATGGGGAAGGGAGACATATCTCAACTTACATTAACTGATATTGGGGAACCATATATTAATCTCTCAAGATGAAAATAAATTTTTTTGAAAGGACCAAGAGATCCTGCTCTTGCTAGGATAAACAAATTTGCAGCTGTAACAGTAAGTAGGGCAGAAATTGGGAACATGCTTGATGAATTCAAAAAAGATATCTTAGGGAGTCTTAGTGAAAAAATATACACCCTTAAGTTACAAAACAAGAAAAAAGCAGAGAGATGCTTTGGCTATTTTCTGTCCAAAATGCAAAAATAAACATGCTTTGAGAGAATGTCCTCTTAAAAAAATAGTTGTAGAAACTTGTGCGATTTGTTCTGAAAGTCATGAGACTAAGAATTGTCCTTCAATTCCTGGTCTTAACGTTTTTTTCCAAGAATAAACAACATTAAATCCTACAGAATCTCTCTGTTTTATCTCTAGAAGACCATGGAAAGGGCCACAAGTTCAAGGGTTTAACAACCAAATGAATATTCAGCCCCCACCAAATTGGAATTCTTGGCAGCAACCTTGGCCCCAATCTCAATTTCTATCTCAACCATGGGCTCAAGGTATGCAAAATACATATGGAATATTTTCTCAGTACTATCAATATCCTCCATCATATCCAAATTATCCTCCCCAGCAAAATCCTCAAAAAAACCAACAACCTCTGATCCAAAAGCCAAATCCACAACCCTCACTACCATTCCCTCAGAGACCAAATCAATTACCTGCCCAACCATTACCAAACACCAACAATAAAAATCCTCAGAATACCTATATGATATAAGGTCAAAAATTTCCAACCTATATGATTACTCCTCTATATCTTAATGATGTCCAACTAAGATCTGTTAGAATATTAGAAAAGAGGAAGCCTTCTGTAATTATTCAAGAACAAGAAAATTCTGAGGAGGATTCTCTACAAACCAATAAAAGTTTTGAGGAATAAGTAGCTCTTCAAAACCAAAATTCTCAATATGAAAAGCAAAATTAACAAATAAATTCAACTCCTGTTATAGAGAAACCATCAGTATCTACTTCTACACCTCCTTTTCCTGGAAGATTACAAATTTATAAAGGAGTAGAAAATCATATTATGTTGCCTAACTATGATTTCCTAAATGAATTAAGAATTATTTGCATAAAAATCCTTTTGTTACAAGCCATCAAGGAAATTCCAATTTTAGCAAAAACAATAAAGGAGTTGAGTATGAAGAAACCAGTAAGAAAAATAAAAGAAATAAAAAAAATCTAGCTTGTAGGAAAAATAGCAGACATAATGATGGGAAAAATTGCAATTCAAAAATATTTAGATCCTGGAAGTCCAGTAGTCAAAACAAATATCAATGGGATTGAAATTCCAAATACATTGATTAATTTAGGAGTAGTAATAAACACCATGAGTAAACAAACCATGGAACAACTCAAGCTTCCTAATCTTCTTTATACACCTACATTACTACAATTAGCATATAAATCTGTAATGAAACTAGATGGTGTGTTAGAAGATATTTCAGTATCTCTAGATTCTTGGGAGTATCATGTTGATTTTATGATATTAACCCCTAAGAACAATCTAGGAGGACACCCAATCATTCTAGGAAGACCTTGTTTGGCTACAGCTGATGCTTTCATTAGCTATAGATATGGTGACATGTATATTTCTAATGGTAATTCAACTAAGATATTCACTCTGTATCCTCCAGCAAGAGAAATCACATAAATAGATGATAAGGAATGGATTGATGGTGAAGAAGACATACAAACTCTCTTCACCATTTCAAACATTAGTGAAGATAGCCAAATCTTAAATACAATAGAAAATTATGAATCATCTCTAGAATATGAACATGATGAATTTCAAGAAAGATCTAATATTGAATACCTTTCATCTAGGTAGATTTCCATTTACTCTATGGAAGAATTTGGTAGCTCTATAGTTGAAATATTTCTAGGGAAAACCTTGAATATAAACAAAAACTTGGAAAAATTACAACAAGAGAAGCTAATCAAAACATTTCAACTACATCCATTTTCATATGCATGGGAATACACTGATATGAAAGGAATTAGTCCTAATACTTGTATACATCACATATAAATTGAGGAAAATTGCAAACCAATCAGACAACCTCAAAGAAGGATGAATCCAAATCTTAGGTAAATTGTGAAAGAAGAGTTGCAAAAGTTGTTAAATGTAAAATTCATCTATCCAATTTTAGACAGTCAGTGGGTTTCTCCTTTGGTGATTGTACCCAAGAAAAATGGTAAATGGAGGGTATGCATTGATTATTGAAAATTAAATAAAGCTACTCTTAAAGATAATTTTCCTTTACCTTTTATAGATCAAGTGTTAGATACATTAGCAGGTAAGAAGTATTTCTAATTATTGGATGGTTTCAGTGGTTATAATTAAATTCAGGTTGCACTTGAAGATCAAGATAAAACCACATTCACCTGTCCTTGGGGAACTTATGCCTATCGAGTACTTCCTTTTGTATTGTGTAATGCACCTGCAACATTCCAAAGGTCACTACTAGGAGTTTTCTCTGATCTAATACATGATTGTGTAGAAGTATATATGGATGAATTTACAGTTTATGGGAATACATTTGAAGAGGTTTTAGAAAACTTGGAAAAAGTTCTTAAAGGATGTAAGAAAGAAAACCTTTCACTAAGTCATGAGAAGTGTTTTATGATGTTTACTGAAGGGATTGTTTTAGGACATCACATTTCAGAGGATGGAATTAAAGTTAATAATTCTAAAGTTGAGGTTATCTCCAGGTTATCAGTTCCAAGTTGCCAAAAGGATGTTAGAATTTTTCTAGGATTCATACGTTATTACAGTAGATTTATAGAAAATTTCACCAAAATAGCATCCCCACTCTTCAAACTAGTTACCAAAGATTGTGAGTTCAAATGGAATCCTAACTGCCAGTTAACATTTGAAGCCTTAAAAGAAAAAAAATATGAAGCACCCATATTAAGCCCATATTAAGAGGGCTTAACTAGAAACTACCTTCACATATGTATTCTAGAGAAAAAATAAGAATCATTCAAATAAGTGCAAAATACTCATGGATTAATAATGAATTGTATAAGATAGGTCGAGATCTCACTATCAGAAGATGTGTTCGAGAGGATGAAATGCCTGAAATTCTTAAGGCATGTCATGATGAAACTTGTGGTGGAAATTTTGCTGACAAGAGGACAACCTATAAAATCCTTCATTTAGGATATTATTGGCCATCCATATTCAAAGATGTCAAATAATATATCAAAAGGTGTGACATTTTCCAAAGGGTATGGAAACTTTCTCCTTGAAATGAAATGCCTTTACAACCTCAGGTACTCATTGAAACTTTTGAAAAATGGGCCTTGGATTTTGTTAGACCTATTTATCCTCCATTTAAACAAAAGAAGTATATTTTGGTATGCACTGATTATGTCATTAAATGGGTAGAGGCTAACACATTATCTTTTGCTAGTGAAGGATCTGTAGTAAGTTTTCTCTTTGAGGATATTTTCAATAGTTTTGGTGTTCCAAGAGAAATTGTAACAGATCGGGGCACTCAATTTACATCAAAGGTGGTGAAAAAGATGGTAGAATATTACAAGATCAAGCACAGAAAGTCTACCCCTTACCATCCACAAGAAAATGGTCAAGTTGAATCTACCAATAAGGTGATTGAAGGGATTCTCACTAAGACTGTTCATCTACACAGAAGAGATTGGGCATAAAGGCTTCTTGAAGCCTTATGGGCCTATAGAACTACATGGAGTAACACAACAAGACATACTTCCTATGGAATTTTTTATGGGAAGCAAGTCCTATTTCCTATATAATTTCAGATCAAGACCTTCAATATGGTAGTCCAATTGGGACTTGATTTATCAGAAGCACAGAAGCAGAGACTGGAGAAACTCAATGAATTAGATGAAATCAGAAAAGATGCAGTCCAAAGAACCAGTATAGTACAATAACAAAGGAATAAATGGCATGAAAAGTACATCAAAGAGAAAAAGTTTCAAGAAGGTGATTGGGCACTCTTGTTTGACTCAAAATTCAAGGATTTTCAAGGAAAGTTTCAGACTCATTGGCTTGGGACATATGAGATTGAAAAAATCTTTGATAATGGAACAGTAAAGATCAGAACAATAGATGAAGGAAAGGTATCTCTTCTTGTGAATGGTCATAGGTTGAAAGTATATCATAAACCACTTTCAAAAGAAGAGTTTGTCAAGAAATTTCAAGATAATGTTGATATGGAGTTAGTGAAGAAGAATTCTTCTTCTTCAATAACTTAGCTTTTACTTTATATATATATATAATAATAATAATAATAATAATAATAATAATAATAATAAAAGTGTATAAGTATGAAAACCAATCAATGATTGGCATACTTATACAAAATATCAGGGTGAAAATCAGATCTCTTTGACACCCTATATTTTCCATTTTCCTTTCTATAATAAAGTAGTGAAAACTACATTCATATTTGCAGTCCATAATCTGCAAACTCAATTTTATTCCATTTCACTCCACTGTCATTCCACTTCATTCCATTTTCATTTCATTTTTCACATCCATACCATCTCATTCCATATTTTCACTCATGTTTCATACTTATAAAAAAAAAAAAAAATTACATTTGGCAGCTCATCATATTCTGTAGTTGAGCACATTTTTGAAAACTGATTCTATTCTGCAGCTAATTTGATTCTGCATCCATTTCAAATACTGACATGATAATTACAAAAGGGACTAAAATATTATGTTTTGAAGGTCATCATGCTATAAAAAGAAGCTAAGGAACAACATCAAGCAACAACAAACAACAAGGTCAAGTTCTGAGGTAAAGTGTGGAAATTTATTTTAATAGCAAAAATTAAAACATGAAATGTGTATAAGGTGTATATTCATATGTTCCTTGATAACCTATCATTCTAATTGATTAATCCTCATCATGATATATCTCGACCATATCCCTCATATAACATTTCACAGTGGTCCATCATTAAAAATCCCTAATTTATGACTAACGGTCATGATCATGACGTAACCTACTTGTCCACGTCTCCTCAAGACCGTATCACTTACTTATTCCCTATAGCTCACCATAAACCCTCCACCGATTCCACAACTTGTTCATCTCTATCAACTCTTCAGCCAATTCATTTACACACCACAAAGAAGTAATCTTGAAGGTTGGAAGCATTCTGCAAAGAAGGAGGAGGGGTTTGAGTGTCAGAACAGAGCTAGTAGGGGTCAAATACATGGAAGGATATCCACAGGTTAGAAAGCTACTACAACAAGCTGGATGGTTGAGGTTTATAGAAAAGTTTGATGGCTTTCATAAGGAAATTACCAAATCATTTGCCAGATCTTTTGATGGAATTGAGGTGGAGATTGGGGACATTAAATTCACAATAACAGAGTCATTCTTGGCTAAATCTACAAAATTGTCGAGGCATGGAGAGAGATGGTTCAAGAACAAGGAATTCCGTAATGAATCATGGAAGGTGATACTTAAAAATATAGGTATGGATGTCACAGTCTTTAGAAAAGGAATTCCAAGTACTGCTCTAAGAATTAAATGGAGAAATATGCTTTTGATTTTGAAAAAATTCATAACTTGTGAGGGAAGGTATGGAACCATGTATGTTTATCATATTCGACTATTAATGAATTTTCTAGAGAATGGTGAGATCAACCTACCTTTCTTTCCACTCAGTAGTCTAAAAAGAATGGACTCAAATGTACAAAAGAGAATCCAATTTATAGAGACCACTATGCATCATCATGGCTTAGTGAAAATACTGATTGAGTTTCACTTAAGAAACATAGGAGATAATTGGGAGGATTTCCTTGTTAGGAATAATTTTCAAGAACAATCAGAATCACCACCCAAGGAATAAAATGTCAGGAGAAGTAAAAGAAAAATAAATGATATAATTGTGGAAGATAGACCTAAAACTTCACCACAAAGGGATAATGGAAAATTAATCTCGGAGGATATTACAGAAATTAGAAAACAAATTAAGGCTAGAGGAAATAAAAAGAAAGAGACTGAGGTTATAAATGAAGGAGAAGACAATCCTCCAAAATTAAGAAGGAGCTCTAGACTCTGAAGCACTATGAATAATACATTGGTTAAAGAGACAAAGCCCATAAATATAGTTGAAGAAACTCCAATCACATCACGTGTTGATAATTCTCCTAAGTATAGTCCTCAAAACTCTCATGTTTATCATTTTGAAGAAGGCCCTAGTAGAAGATATCTTGATATAGATCCAGTTTAGCAACAGATATATGATTGTTTGGAGTAATTATAAAGAAATGCCTCAATGAACCAAGAAACACCTGTCAAACCACAAGAACCTCTGATTGAATCTCTTAAGCAATATAATTATGAATTAGAGACATTGAACAGGAACTTCAAGAATTAAAATGAGATTTTGAAAGATCAGATCAAGTTGAACAAGGAAAATCATGATAATACTACTCTGCAGCTAGGGCTATTGCACAAGGAAAATAAGAAATTGAAGAAAAATAACAATAGGTTGAACAGAGCAATCATAAAACTCAAATTCAAAATTCTCATGAAGAAGCCAAGAATGAAATTAACTTCAAATGGAAATAGAAGGATACGGTTGGATGTTCTAGCTAAATTATCTGAGCACATGTAGTAAGGGGAAAGAACTTATAATTTTGGTAAATTGCATGAGGACATGCAATGATTTTTCAGTAGGGGTATGTTGAACCTCAATATTACCTTCTCCTTTGCAGTTTTCTCTTCTCATTTGACCACTTTTCCATAAGTTCATAAACCCTAATCATGAAGAATGCTAAGGTTTTGTCTCAATTTTACATTTAAATGATTGCCATTTTATACTTTCATGATTTTTCTATTTTGATAATTTTTTTCAAATTAGCTCCAGAATGGAGCCTGTTCTGTAGCTAATTGTGCGTTCTGCAGGTATTCTTATGGTTTAATAGGTTCCAGGTGTTAGTTGAGGAATCAAGCCACATGGGTGTTTCTAGAATCCTTCCTACATGGATTCTATCCTACTCATTTGATCCAGATCGACATAAGGAGGTGCCTAAACCTACGGTCGAATTTACAAGTCAAAGAACGTTACCTACATCAATAGGACTCCTAATTTTCTCTTCGAGGAAAATCATGAGTCCAATAGTCCTATTTTGATTGTATTTCAAGTCAGACACCTGTATCTAACTTAGCTCACAATTAGTTATGTAATTCCTCTTTAAATAGTGGTTCCATGAAACCGACGGATAGTTAAGTTCAGTTTTAGTACAGTTCAGATTTGCAAGTGAATACTCTGTTTTTCCAGACTCTGTTTCAATAAAGAAGTTCAGTTATCAAATTCTAGTTTGATTGCATTTTTGACAAGCTAGGAGTCAACCAACTTAGTAGCAGAGGGCCCCTACTTCTAAAGGAGGTTTTTATATGCTTTCTAGTTAGATTACTTTCATTCTGTTTAGAAATTTTTGTTATGCTTCATTTCCAGTATTTTTCAAATAGTTTCATGATAGATTGCAGCTGCGCAAACTTGTTCTTCCAAAATGTTTCAAGAAGATAGAAATTATGTTTTCAATATTGGAATAAGGATTGAAGTGTTGGAAACCATAGTTGTTTAGCTTTACTGTTCTTGCATTTTCATTTTCATAAAATAGAGTTGCCAATTGCTGTGTCAAATTGATATTCATGAAAGCCATTCTCAATATATATAATTTATATTAATGGTTAAATGTTTCACATACGCAGTAGTTGAATTTCCCTTGTTTTTTTCTTGCTAATAATTAGAGGCATAATTGATTTCTCCAAAGATACTTCAAGTGGTTAAAAGCTTCACATTTGAGTAGTAATAATAAGTCAATTATACTTTTGGTTGATCTTAGTTAGAATTTGCATGTTTTTACTTTCAAGACTCTCATTTGACTGCAAACAATAATCTTTCTAAAAACCATTCTACAAAGAACTAATTTGAACATGTTAAGAAGGGATGGTTGAATGATTAAATGTAATGCAACTTCTGGGTTATTTACAGAGCTTTCATAGTACTTTAATTTAAAACAGATGTAATTAGCTTACTTAGATATTACTTCAAAGAAGGTCACTCTTTACAATTGAATAATTGTAGATAGGCACATCTTAGATACTTTCATTTGCATTCATTGTTTTCTATTCTAGAGCCTTATTATGCTAAAGTACTAGCAGTTACTAAACTCCATCTCAATAGGTCACACCTAACAATTGGATGAGAGATAATTGACGGTACAATAGTTGATTCATTTCCTGCTTTCATAGGAATAGTAATTCTCAATTCTAGTCTTTTAGTGTAATATTCCTAGTTAGCCCTAAGCTAATGGGAATATTCAATTTTTCAGATGTAGGACTCGGAATATCCACAGTAGTCATTTTTGTGTCTACGTTTCAAGTCTAGATCTAGACTCATCATAAGGACAATTTTGCTAAGAAGAGAGAAGATCAAGGTTAATAAATAAGGGTGGAGAAAAGGAAAGGAAGAAAAAGGCCGACCAGCTATTTGATAAATGTAAATTAATTAATGCAATATTTCTTATTTTATTTACATTTATTCCTTTAATTTTATAAATTGGTTTATTCAATTATTAATAATTTTTAGCCTATTTAAAAAATCTATTCTATAATATAAAAGGGTTGATTGAAATAATACTAGTAAATATTATAATATGGACAATTCATTTATAGATACCTAAATTTTTTTATAATTTACTAAGTAGGAAGGTTAACAATTTTTATATAGCTATGGTCCTTTTAAGTTCTTACTATAAAATAATATTTTATATTTATGTCAATTGATTAAAAGGGGATCTAATTCATTATTATTTTCCTAATTTAAAATTATTTTACCTAAGTAATATTAAAAAGGGGGAAGAAGGAAGGTTAAACTAAGGAGGTAACTAAAGGTAATAATTATGAAAAAAGCTTAAGAGGTAATATTTTATATTTATGTTAAACAATTAACATAAATATTTATGAAAATGCTTAAGAGGTGATTTTATAATATGTTAGACAAGGGTTGAAAAATGTGAGAGGGAATAGGGGGGGTTTTATATGATTATAATTAAAAGAGGGGTTTTAATTATACTAGAATTAAAGGTTTTTCCTGGAGCGGGGTTCAACTGTAGGGTATGAAATAAGGGAAGAAAAGGAAAAGGAAAAAGGGAAGGGTAAAGGGAGGACAAGGAGGGTTTAAGGAAAGGAAGTTGACAGGATAGCGGGGGTGACAGGAGATGATGAAGGGTCCAAGGGGGTGGAAGCTGAAGGAGAGGTTTTTAGAGGATGCGAGACCTCGGTAAACACGGAAGGGAGATACTAACAAGAGGGTAAAAGGGTAAGGTGAAGATATACCTCATCAGTGAGGGGGAGCTTAATTGCGAGAAAGGCTATGGATCCAATTTCTGCTAATCTCTAGGCCTCCATCCCTATTAAGGTTGTGGGGGTGTTTAATGATTTCTAGGGCTTCACGAACTTTGCGTTTAAAAAGATGTTTCTCGTTGGTAATGACCACTGCATATTCAAGGAATATGTGGTGACAAGTTTTATTGGAGTGTTCTGCTAAAGTCGAGGTTTTAGTTCTTCCTAACCTAATGTCTGCCCCATGTTCTCTAAACTTAATTTTGAAGGACCTACCAGTTTCCCCTATATAGCACTCTCCACAAGAACAATCAATTTTGTAAACCCCTTTCTGTTGGAGGTGGTCAGGGTCATCTTTGACAGATTTCATCCTTTGTTTGATGGTCATTAGAGGTTTGAAGGATGTTTTAATGTTATTCTTAGCAAGGACCTTGGCCATCTTGTCTGTGGCCCCTTGGATGTAGGGGAGGTAAGCTTTTGATGTTGCAGGATATTCAGTTGGAGTTTTATTATTATTATTATTATTATTACTGGATCTTGCCTTTTTGATAGCTCTGTTGATGTCTTTCTTACTATATACAAGGTTCATGAATGATATTTTTAGCTGTTCTATTTCTTCCTCAATATGCGTATCATCTGATATTCTCAAAGCTCTTGTAAAGAGAGTTATCAAAACCCTCATCTTTTGGGCCGTGAAGTGATGTGAATCAGTATGTAGGTAATTGTCTGTGTGGGATTTCTTCCTAAACACCTTATGTCCAAGGGTACCGTCCTCATTTCTTAAGAGCAGAATGTCAAGGAAAGGGATCTGATTGTTTACTTCACCTTCCATTGTGAATTGTATATCTTTGGAAATTCTATTGAGGTGGTTCAGGAATTTATCTAATTCCTCATCCCCATGTGGCCAATTGGCGTTAGTGTCATCCACGAACCTGATCCAGAATTTAGGTTTCAAAGGGTAAGATTCAAGAGCCTTCTTCTCAATTTTTTCCATAAAGAGGTTTGCCACTATGGGTGACAATGGAGAACCCATAGCCACCCCTGATGTTTGTTCAAATATTTCACCTAGGAAGGTGAAGAAGGTTGAGCGGAGACAAATTTCTGCTAGCCTCACAGTCTGGGGGTCTGCGACTTCTTTTACCACCTGAACAACTTCATCTAGAGGGATTTTAGTAAAGATTTGAATAACGTCAAAGCTCACAATTCTATCTTTGGGATCTAGTTTTGCTTTTTTGATGAAATCAATGTAATGGTTGGAGTCCTTGATGAATGAACTAGTTTTGCTGACTAGAGGGGAAAGGGTGTTGGCCACAAATTTGGCTAATTCATAAGTGGGGGCTCCTATAGTATTGACAATGGGTCTCAGAGGTGCCCCAGTTTTGTGGATCTTGGGGGCACCATAAAGGCGTGGCTTGATCTCACCCTCAGGGTATAGGCGCTTTTTTATTTTATCATCAATATTCCACTCTTTAATAGCTTTTCTGACCTTCTTAATGACCTTGGAGATGGGGTTATCTTTGATTTTCTTATAGCTACCACTGTTATAAAGGTGTTCCCTCATTTTATTGACATAATATTTTTCCATTATTACCGTAGCTCCTCCTTTGTCTGCTTTCAAGATGACAATGTTCTCATTACCTCTTAGGTTATTTAAGGCATTTAATTGTTCTTTAATTAAATTCCTTTTAGGTGGTTTAGCTTTATTCAAAATGATAGCACATTCTTGCCTCACAAGGTCTTTGTCTTCATCATTCAAGGGTTTGGTGTTATCTTCAATGTCACATATAATTTCTTCTTTAGGAATCCGATTGGGGGCTACTGCGAAGTTGAGCCCTTTATTCAAAACCTCCCTTTCTATATTGTTTAACTCATATGAAGAGATATTCACCACTTTTTTACTTACGTGTCTTATGATATTAGGTTTATTTTGTTGTCTTGTATTGTGAATGATATCTATTGACGTGTTTCTTAAACCTTGGTCCTACTCCATAGGATCATAACCTTTCGATGCTAATTGATTAATTCGTATATTGTTGGGCTCATCCCTTATATTTCTCACGGTATTGTTCGCCATTAGATACCTGCTGCTGTCCAAACCTGTCCACTATTCATCGTGGTCGTAGTCCTTAATTGACCGTTTCAGTCCTTCCTCCATAATTACGACTTCACTGTTTTGCGTGTTTTTGACATTTAACTTAGCATTTGCTGTTGCTGGTGGATTTTTTGGCCCATTATTGTCTACGCACACAGCATTGTATTGATCTCTAGCATTTTTGCACAACGTATCTAAACTATTCTCACTTGATTTTTCCTTGTTGTGCTTGTCTTCCGCGACGTCTGTATGGACGTTAACTCCTTGTCTTTCATTGCTATGCGTATTTTCTGACTCAACATTTGTTGTCTCTGGTAGATATGACTCGTTTTTTGGCCCATCTTTGTCTATGCACAACGAATTTTTTTGACATCCAGACTCCGATTTTAATGATACTTCACTATTGTCTACGAATAACGTATATAGACTGTTCCCAACTGGTTTTTCATGGCTATGCTTGTCTTCAATGGAGTTCGAATGGACATTAACTTCCCTTCTCACTTCTTCATCATTAGAGAGGGTAATGTTGCTTCCATTGTCCTTCACGTTGCCGTGTACAGTTGTTGTGAAGGGGATCAGATTGACCGTGGAGGGAGGTTGGTTAACAGATGTCCGGTTAATTACATTCTGGATTGCGGAGGATGCTTCAGAGTAGACCAGATTCTGGATTGCAGAGGGAGTGTACATCGCGTCATTTGGTTGCAGATCTATGTGATCTTGCCATGGTTTAGATTTATTACTTAATTTCTTCAACTTCCTGTTTTTTTAATCCCGTGTTCGGCCACCTTATCTTTCAGCCTTGAGTGTAGTCGTTGCATCAATGGTGGACCAGAGATCTTTGCAGATGACTGTAGCAAGTTTTAAATTTAAATTAATTAATGTAATCTCTTAACTCTCTTTACAAGAGCTTTGAGAATATCAGATGATACACATATTGAGGAAGAAATAGAACAGCTAAAAATATCGTTCATGAACCTTGGATATAGTAAGAAAGACATCAATAGAGCTATCCAAAAGGCAAGATCTAGTAATAATAATAATAATAAAACTCCAACTAAATATCCTGCAACATCAAAAGCTTACCTCCCCTACATCCAAGGGGTCACAGACAAGATGGCCAAGGTCCTTGCTAAGAATAACATTAAAACATCCTTCAAACCTCTAATGACCATCAAACAAAGGATGAAATTTGTTAAAGATGACCCTGACCATCTCCAACAGAAAGGGGTTTACAAAATTAATTTTTCTTGCGAAGAGTGCTATATAGTGGAAACTGGTAGGTCCTTCAAAATTAGGTTTAGAGAACATGGGGCAGACATTAGATTAGGAAGAACTAAAACCTCGGCTTTAGTAGAACACTCCAATAAAACTCATCACCACATATGCCTTGAAGATGCAGTGGTCATTACCAATGAGAAACATCTTTTTAAACGCAAAGTTCGTGAAGCCCTAGAAATCATTAAACACCCCCACAACCTTAATAGGGATGGAGGCCTAGAGATTAGCAGAAATTGGATCCATAACCTTTCCCGCAATTAAGCTCCCCCTCATTGATGAGGTATATCGTCACCTTACCCTTTTAACCTCTTGTTAGTATCTCCCTTTTGTGTTTACCGAGGTCTCGCACCCTCTAAAAACCTCTCCTTCACCTTCCACCCCCCTGGACCCTTCATCATCTCCTGTCACCCCTGCTATCCTATCAACTTACTTTCCTTAAACCCTCCTTGTCCTCCCTTTACCCTTCCCTTTCTCTTTTTCCTTTTCTTCCCTTATTTCATACCCTGCAGTTGAACCCCGCTTCAGGAAAAACCTTTAATTCTAGTATAATTAAAACCCCTCTTTTAATTCTAATCATATAAAACCCCCCCTATTCCCTCTCACATTTTTCAACCCTTGTCTAACATATTATAAAATCACCTCTTAATATTTTTCATAAATATTTATGTTAATTGTTTAACATAAATATAAAATATTACCTCTTAAGCTTTTTTCATAATTATTACCTTTAGTTACCTCCTTAGTTTAACCTTCCTTCTTCCCCCTTTTTAATATTTTTTTTTTTTTTCTGAATATGACTACTTCTATATTGATACAAAAATAGAATTACAGAGAGGCCGAGGCCTCAAGAGTTCCAGCCCATTGCTGCGGCATTCTTACATAGCAATCTGATAATTGACCATCAAAACAATTAGGAGGCAGACCATTAGAGCTTTGAAGAACAGTGATCCTGTCTGTTCCTAAGAAATGATTGACATCTATGACTAGAAATTGAATAGACCTTGACAGTATGACCCCTATAGAGTAAGCCAGAGTGGCAAGATTCTTACAATTTCGATCCATATCAAAACCAAAAATGACAGTACGAAAACTTGTGACTAGAGCTAGAACAAGGACATAAACCAGATTATGACTCCCACGCAGGGGAGGCTGGTCATATAACAAAAGAGTTACCATAAGAACAGAAGCACAATTAAGCAGATGCACCATACTGAAAATGAACACCTTCAGGTTGACGGAGACCAAAACCTGGAAGCGCAAACCTGGATACACTTTAATGAGTAGAGGGAGGATCTTCCTCGACAATGAGGCAGCCAAATTTGTAGGGATCATCATCTTCAGGAGGAGGGTCATCCTGGCGCTCAGGTCCGTCATCAATTGGAGCAGAGGAGCTTGCCTGAAGTCCCATATTGGCCTCCTTGCTAGAAGTAACATTCTGCTGGTTGTCTGCCTGAGGGTTGCTGTGCTCGATGTCTGCTATGGGCTCCAGAGAAGCCTCCGTAGTAGCCCGGACATGACCCGAGGAGACCTGTTCTGAGGAGGCTGCCCGAAGGTCGATGGTAACCATGGCAAGGAGAGAGGTGTTGTTAATACTGCAGGGGAAATGAAAATGAGAATGGTGAGAATGTGCCCTGGAAGACAATCAAAAGTGCCCAGCGGGATTAAAACGATTACGACCACTTCCACGACCTCTTCTTGATGCAAGAAAGCGGACTAGTCTGAATTCAGAAGAGTAAGACGAAGAATCAGAAGTGGATGGGGAGGACCTGCTAATTGCACGCCCACTGGAACCACCTCGCCTGCAACGCATTCTCAGGCGAAGGCGAGGCATGGTGTTATGAACAGGGGGAACAACAAGGGCAGTATGAACCTGCGGATGACTGGTAGGTGAAAAGGACGGGCGTGAAAGATTACAGGAGGAGCAGTTGGTGAAATGGAAACCCGACAGAATGGCAATGCAACAGCTTAAGGCGCATCGAGACCCTGTGCTAGTGCGTGAGCTATGCTCAGCAACAGCAAGGGAGCAACATACATGGAGAGGTTTAACACACAGGAACTCGTCTGAGCGTGCCATGACTGAAGTAGGAATGAGCAGATATCGGGGAGTGAGCTCCCATAAAACTTCAATTAAGAGCTGGACGGTAGCATTTAAGAGCAGGAGCATGCGAGTATGGGTGGCGGTGGTGATAAGCCACGAGCCAACCCACCTAACCAGCTGCTCGCATTTAACCATAAGGCCCACCCACATCCGGGAAATGTCCCCCCTTTTTAATATTACTTAGGTAAAATAATTTTAAATTAGGAAAATAATAATGAATTAGATCCCCTTTTAATCATTGACATAAATATAAAATATTATTTTATAGTAAGAACTTAAAAGGACCATAGCTATATAAAAATTGTTAACCTTCCTACTTAGTAAATTATAAAAAAGTTTAGGTATCTATAAATGAATTGTCCATATTATAATATTTACTAGTATTATTTCAATCAACCATTTTATATTATAGAGTAGATTTTTTAGATAGGCTAAAAATTATTAATAATTGAATAAACCAATTTATAAAATTAAAGGAATAATTGTAAATAAAATAAGAAATATTGCATTAATTAATTTACATTTATCAAATAGCTGGTCGGCCTTTTTCTTCCTTTCCTTTTCTCCACCCTTATTTATTAACCTTGATCTTCTCTCTTCTTAGCAAAATTGTCCTAATGATGAGTCTAGATCTAGACTCAAAACATAGACAAAAAAATGAATATTGTGGATATTCCAAGTCCTACATCTGAAAAACTACACCACAGAAACCTCCAATCTAGCAATATTCAATTTTGTTTTGTTTTTTGTCTCATGAATAAAATTGTAAGGGAGGATCAATAAAACTCCTAAACAACAAAATAAATCAATGCCCAATGTGAAAAAGGCTAAATATGGGCTATTTTCATAAGCACACTTAAGTGTGAAAGAGGTTGGATCAATTGACCAAGTCAACGAGGACCAAATCTACAGTGTTGTCTAGATGCAATGAACCTCCTAGATGCACAACACAGTTTTAGTTGGAGGCTACACATGTGAATGGAGGTAAATCATTGAGATGGTTTAGGGTTTGGCAAGCTATCTATCTTATAAAAGGAAGAGGAGGACATCAAGATAAGTTTTTTCATGGTATGTTATCATTTCTGAATATATTGCATGTTTAGACATATATCATTCTCTTGTTGTTTAGCTGAGAATAGTGTTTTTTAACACTAGGGTGTTCCTGATCGGGAATCCCACCTCTTCCATTGAGTAGCTCTTGAAGGATTCTTGATTACCTTGTCCACTATCAGGCATTTTTCCAAGCTACATCTTCCAACTACAACGCAAATCGTGTTGAGGGTTTGGTTGTCCTTGTAAGCTATAGCAAGTGGAGGCTAGATCTACTCATATCTAGGCCAATATAGTGCCTCCTTTCAGTGGGAAAGTATTCTATCCCATTGGTAGGAGTGTTATGGACCTTAGGAGCTTCATATCTACATCTTGGCATCAGGCCAAACTGTTCCTTAAGTCTACAGTGCAGTTTCCCTTTCATAACTACGTTATTTTCAAGTACACAGTTGCAGGGTGTTTTGGCACTTCAACGAGGAGAGATCTATAGTGTTGGGGTTTTGACCTTCACTGTGGTGATCCATGGATTAGAGATATAATCCATGTCATGTTCATATTTGATCTATTGAACCTCTAATTAAACTGAGAGGGGGGGGGGGGTGAATCAGTTTAATACATTCCTGATCTTTTAAAACTTTTCATTAAACTTATTTACACCTTCATTTCAAAATCAATTGGATGTGAGAGTAATTTTAGAATGTAATCAGAAAGTATTAGTTTAATAGAGCAATAGACTTAATATGAGAGCAGCAGGTATTAAGAAAATGATACATATCAGATCAATACATAAATATCATGCACAGAGACACCAGATATAAGTGGAAACCCATAAAGGGAGAAAACCACATCTTATTATTGTTGTGATGCAAAGACAAGCTCCAACTCCCTCTCACCACTTTTTTTCTACAGGCACCAACCTACAAGAGGCTCCTACCTCAATTCTGCAAGCTACAACTTGCAAGGAAGCACCAATTCCCTTCAGTTTTCTGCAGGCACCAACCTACAGGAGGCTCCAACCTTAGTCAGCTACAACTGACGACTATCAAGATGCAACTTGATAGGGAAGCTCCAACTTCCTCAATTTATCAAACTGAATGTTTGCTGATTTACCTCAGATATCAGCTTTGTTCTGTAGCTTCTCTTAATCTTCTCTGCCTTCTATATTCTGCATTCTCTCTATATATGCTCTCTCTCTTGCTCTCAAAAAAAAACTCACTCTGCATATCAAGATGATATTATTTATATATTTCTTCACATGACTGTTTGTATTATGCTTGGAATTCGAAATGGAAAGTTATGTCTCTTTGCCTTCTGCCTTCTCACTCCTTTTATCAGCTTACTCAGAAATTATGACTGTAGGTGTCAATTTTAACATTACAGTGGGAGTTTGTTTTCTCTCGGAGACTTTCCAATGCATCACAAACAATAAAAACAATTAAAATATTTACATTCTTATTACAAAGTGAATTCTAGCTCAACTCATTTAGTCTTTTGAATCGATGCGCATTTGTCTTTTCTTCGGCTGTCTTTTTCCTTTTTGTGACTGTGTTTTATCTCCTCTCGGCTCTATTTGCTTTTCTGTCCTCTTTGGGGTTGTAACAGCTGCATACGTGTAACTCTGCCTTTTAAATAAATGAAATGCAATTGCTGACTTTTTAAATCAGGGAAATTTCAACCCTTTTCATGCCACAAGTGTCTTGTTGATGTGGAAGTTCCACAAGCGGAACGAACATAGATCACAGTCATTGTATATTAAGAATCGCCCTCCCGTTAATCTGAGGCCCGTGGGTCTACAGACCACACGGCTTATCACAACAGCGTTATATATATATATATATATGACAGCGCCCTTTCATATATATATAAGTAGTTTCAACACTCGGCATACATACAACCTTCCTTTTAAAAAGGCTTAAATCAATTCTCGGCATTATATAATAAAAACTCTTTAAACAAATAAGAACTCCTTTCGGGCTCACTCGCCGATCTTTCCGATGCGATGTATCACTCCTCAGCCTCTTCCGATTGCGATTATTCACTGTTATGGCAAAACTTCAAACATATATCAGTCTTGGCTTATAAACCCATCGGGTCCGGCCTTTCAATCGCAATCACAAATCTTTGTTAACATGTTCCGGAACTCAAACCTATCAAGTCACAGTTTATCAGTCCATCGGGTCCGAATCTCAATCGCAATCGCAACTTTCTGTTGTGATGTTCCGATGCTCCACTTTACCTCCAATGCGATTGACCATGGAACTGAAACATTTGTTAGTCATAATTTATAAGCCCATCGGGTCCGGGCTTCAATCGCAATCGCAAGTCTTTAACATGTGTTCCGATTGACCAGTGCCGATGCGATTGGAACATGGAATTGAAGCGTTTGTTAATCATAATTTATAAGCCCATCGGGTCCGGGCTTCAATCACAATCGCAAGTCTTTAACATATGTTCCGACGCTCTTATAATCTCCGACGCGATTAGCCGGAATTCAAATATATATAAACCATCGTTAATACACCCATCGGGTCCGAACTCTTAATCGCAATCGCAAGTCTTTTAATATGTGTTGCGATTGGCCACTGTTCATTGTATTTTGCCGATGCGATTGGGAAAGGACTTCAAACACGTTTGAATTATAATTCATACCTCCATCGGGTCCGGACTTCCAATCGCAATCGCAACTCATATATTCTCCGATGCGATTGGGGAGGGGTCCCACTTTATAAACTTTGTTTTATGCGCTCCACTTATATAACATAATATATATGCCTTGGTCCTTTGCAACATACGTAATGCGTGGAATTTATATGTAAGATGATGGATATATATATATGTATCCTCCATCGGGGTAGGCGATTCCCGAAATAATATTTGTGTTGTATAACGCCGGTTGGAGTGTGTGATTCCCGGAATTTTGTAATGGCTCTTTGCCTCTGTCACTTAGTCTCTACCTCTGCCTCTGCTGCTTCTGTCGCTCTGCCTCTGTCTCTACCTTTCGATAACGGTTCTTCACTGTGCTTCTATGACTGTTACATTTTTACTTTCTTCTTGCTGCCTCTATTTCTTTCGTTGTGCCTCTTTTGCCTTCCTCTGCTTCAGCGCTACCTCTTTTGCCTAAGTGATGCCTCCTTTGCCATCAATGACAATATTTCCAACATGATCTACTTGTATATTGTATTTAATTTAGAAATTCTGAATATTACTGCAAATCTATAGCTTTAGATCCCAGATCTACTCTTCGTATTTCATGTTTTTGCTCAAAACCCCAAGGGGAATTTGTAGAGGAGCTCTTCTAGTGTACAGATTTTATATAGATCTATTATTTTGTACACATATCTTCTCTAGATCTGAAGTGTATTATACATTTGCTGCAACTCTTTAAAATAACATTGTCTAGCCTCTTTGGAGCTAATACATTGTTGAAGCACCTCTTCGTGAGGGTTTTCTTCATAAAAGTCTTCCATTTTTCTCTTGTACATTGTATGGGCCACATTGTAAATCTTATTTTCTGATGTACATGTAATTATTGACCTCACATATTGGCCTCCTACTGCTACCTTTCTGAACTGCATTATTTCCAGAGTAGTATTGTCTTGTGTTACTACAGTGCCATTCTTGGGCATTTTTCAGCTGTACTAGGTGTGGGAGACCTGTTTACCTCACCTAGAAAGATTTGTTTCTAATATCCTCTTGGATTCAGGTCTTAGATTGTCATATCTAAGTGATCCATGGATTGGTTTCCAATCCTGTAGCATACATTCCTGAAAAATGTGTTTTTCAGGCATGCCTTGCTGACAATCCCTATTGAGGAATATTACAATGGCATCAGAGCAACTATCTTGGCATAGCCTGTGCTTTCCTTGAAGACTCAAAGCCAATATGACTTCAGAAGGAGATGAACCTCTTACTAACAAATAGGAGAGGTATCTAAGAAGAAGACAGAATAAATGTAAGTACATAGAAGACAATGAAAACAAGGGTGAAAATGCTTTATTTGGAAGGATAAAAAGAGAGAAGTTTTCTAAAACTCTTTCTCAAGCTTTGCATGAGCTAAAAGGAGAGATATGGGGAATGAGGAGGGAGAAACATGTAGATCCCTCAAGAATATCTTCACATACATGTAGCCCCAATATTTCTCACTATGTGTGTGAGCATTCAGCTACACAATCTGATCTACAACGTTGTAACATGCCTACTTTCTTGACAAAGGAAGGATGAAAAGGAGGAGCACCAAAGGAGGAAAATCTTGGTGAGTATCTCCCAGAATATGGGTCTCAATCAGAGAGATTCAAGGAGCATCTCAGTTTTCTAGAGTTCTGTCAACTTAAATAAAAAAAAAGATCTAGCAGCTATAGTAGAAGAAGTGGGTGCATGTAGCACACTTTGGGTAGATTCTCTCTACCTACTTTTGATGGATCACTTGAGAGCTTAGCCCAGTCTTGGGTAAGGAAGCTTGACACATATTTCCAGTTGCATCAAGTTTCAGAAGAAGAATCCATGAGTGTAGTAGCGTTGCATCTTCAAGGTAAGGCTTATGCCTGGTGGCTATTTGAGTCATCTTCCTTGAAAAATGTAAACATCTCTTCTTATGCAACGTTCACTAGGAGGTTAGTGAAAAGATTTGATTTGAAATATTCTAGAACTTCCTTGAGGGAGAAAATCAAGCCCAAGAAATCTGAATCTTTGCATGAGTTGGAAGAATCCATAAAGCCAACTCCACTTCTAATCATTGTTGAAAGGGTTGAAGATCTGTTGCATGTCTTGTTAGAGGCAAAAACCCCATTTCATCAAGAACTCTTTTCTCAAGGAGAAGACATGAGGGTTCCTTATTCAATGGGAGATTAAGGAAAAGGGTCTCTTAATGGTGATGCATTCTCTAATGATAAGAAGAAGGTAAAGAAGGAGCAGAAAAGATCCTCCAGCGCTGTGACAGTAGGAGGAGATCTATTTTTGTTGGGAGATGGAGATGAGGAAATTGCATCCAATAGAGGGGCTCTTGCGACTTTGCAAAAAGTTCCAAGGAATCTTACATATGGAGAACATGAGCAACATGTGTCTATAATGGAAGACAATGAGACATAACAAAGGAGGGATCACAAAGTTGACATAATAGAAGATGATCCACTATTGTTAGGAGAAGGGAATGGAGCAAATGCTCCAATCAGAGGCACTCTTGCATCACTAAGAGTGATATCCAAATTTCATGAGACTTTCACACATGAAATAAAGTTGAGACAGCGTAGTGCAAGCAAGGACCCTATAGCCCCATCTCTTATGTTTGTGATATTTCTGCATGGGACCCTCTTATCTAGTGGAAAACCACCTGGGAGGCCACCTGATTCAGTTTGTATGAGATATGTCTCACAACATGGTGCTCCAAGTTCAAATCTAAGAGGGATGGGAGCATTAGAAGATAGAGCTACAACACTGGAAGGTTTGGGTATCTTTAAAAAAGAGGGAGAATATCTTTTCTCATCATCGTCACCCACCTTCATTTCTGATTCTGCGTTGTTGGAGGAAGAGAATGGAAGGTATGTCCTTCCAACGCACACCTTTGGCATAGGAGATGTCAAAGAGAGGATCAAAAACATGACATAAATCCCTATTGATGCATCATTAGCGCTGTCATTGTTGGGGAGTGTAGAACTATATTGGAAATCCCAGATGTTGGTGGATTATTCCAAAGATGTCCACACTTGTATGATGTTTGATGACTAACTGAATGAAGAGGGCTATATAGTCCATGAGGGAGTCATATATCATTATGATAGAGTCTTCTTACCTAGAGCCTCCAAGCTCAAGGAGAGGATGCTACAAAGAGCCTACAAAGAGTTCTGTTTCAGTCCTACCTATTCTATGAAGATCTAAAACACTATCATGAGATGCTTTAAATGGGAAGGATTTGGAGGAGAGCCACATCAGAATTTTCAAGAATGCATGAAGTATGTGGAGCTGAGGCAGCAACAAGACTCTATGAAAGAGTTATGACAGCCATCTCTTCCTACCTTGGAAGGAGGAGAAAGAATCATACACCCCTCCACTTGTATAAGGAGAACTTTGGGTGAAGAACATATATATGTTAAAAATGTTTCATTTTCTATTTGTATACATTATTTCACTATTTTTATGTAGGGCATGACTCCTAGGAGGAGTAATGTATCATGTAAATCTCATGGAAATTGTTGGGCCACTAAAAATTCTGAAATTTGTGCAAAAGGGAATTTTCTTTCATGATGGGTGCTTCCCTAAGGCACCAAACATATATCTCACCTTCAACAATAGTGAGATGACTTGGGCAGCAAGTAAATGGTGGGAAAACCACTTACCATGTCTTGATTTCAAGGAGGCTAGAGATGCCCTGCGTTGTTATTATGTGTGGGATTATGACCCACCTCTCCCTGCTCAAACTTCTATTTGTATGTACATAGTTTTGCTTCCATACATAGATGATATACTTGTATTCTTCATGGGGATGTATGGAATGAGGATGGAAGCCATGTATGTGCCAAATGGTATGGGAACTCTCTATCTACCATATGCTACCTGTTTTAGAGAGAGTATTGGTTCAGCCATGCTTGTTTCATTTGAGTTTTTGACTCCTTATGGGATGGGACATTTACCTCACATAAGAACATTAGAGAAAAAATTCATGGAGGGTTGGTTTGGTGAACACTCAGCTCAGGGAGGAGGCTTATCATTTTATTGTGTCACCAATGGAGGAGGAAAGGAGTTGCAACACTCACATTATCAGTTGCTTGAGGACAAGCAACATTTTGGAGGGGAGGACTGTAATATTCCCAATTAGACCTAAGCTAATGGGAATATTCAATTTTTATTTTATTTTATGTCTCATGAATAAAATTGTAAGGGAGGATCAATAAAACTCCTAAACAACAAAATAAATCAATGCCCAATGTGAACAAGGCTAAATCTGGGCTCTTTTCATAAGCACACTTAAGTGTGAAAGAGGTTGGATCAATTGACCAAGTCAACCAGGACCAGATCAACATCGTTGTCTAGATGCAATGAACCTCGTAGATGCACAACGCAGTTTTAGTTGGAGGCTACACATGTCAATGGAGCTAAATCATTGAGATGGTTTAGGGTTTGGAAAGATTTCTATCTTATAAAAGGAAGAGGAGGACATCAAGAGAAGGTTGTTCATGGTATGTTATTATTTTTGAATATATTGTCTATTTAGACATATATCATTCTCTTGTTGTTTAGCTGAGAATAATGTTGTTTAGCACTAGGGTGTTCCTAATCAGGAATCCCGCCTCTTCCATTGAGTAGCTCTTAGAGGATTCTTGATGATCTTGTCCACTATCAGGCATTTGTCCAGGCTACATCTTCCAACTACAATGCAGATCCTGTTGAGGGTTTGGCTGTCCTTGTAAGCTGTAGAAATTGGAGGCTAGATCTACTCAGATCTAGGCCAATCTAGTGCCTCCTTTTAGTGGGAAAGTCTTCTATCCCATTGGTGGGAGTGTTTTGGGCCTTTGGAGCTTCAAATCTACATCTTGGCATCAGGCCAAACTGTTCCTCAAGTCTATAGTGCATTTTCCCTTCCATAATTACGTTATTTGCAAGTACACAGTTGCATGGTGTTTTGGCACTTCAAGGAGGAGAGATCTCTAGTGTTGGGGTTTTGCCCTTCACTGTGGCGATCCATGGATTAGAGATCTAATTCATGTCATGTTCAGATCTGATCTGCTTGTATATTTTATTTACTTCAGAAATTATGAATATTACTGTAGATATGCAAATTTAGATATAAGATCTACTCTTTGTATTTCATGTTTTTCTCAAAACCCCAAGGGGAATTTGTAGAGGAGCTCTTCTAGTATACAGATATGATATAAATCTATTCTTTTGTACACAGATATTCTCTAGATCTGAAGTGTAATATAAATTTGCTGCAACTCTTTAAAATAGCGATGTCAAGCCTCTTTGCAATCTAATACATTGTTGTAGCACCTTTTCCTGAGGGTTTTCTTCACAAAAGTTTTCCATTTTTCTCTTGTACATTGTATGAGCCACATTGTAAATCTGATTTGCTGATGTACATGTAATTCTTGAGCTCACATATTGGCCTCCTACTGCTACCTTGTTGAACTGCATTATTTCCTGAGCAATATTGTCTTGTGTTCCTGCAGTCCCATTCTTGGGCATTTTTCAGTTGTACTAAGTGTGGGAGACCTGTTTACCTCACCTAGAAATATTTGTTTTTGATCTCCTATTGGATTCAGGTCTTAGATTGTTAGATCTAAGGGATCCAAGGGTTTGTTTCCAATCCTATAGCATACATTCCTGAAAAATGCATTTTTCATGCATGCCTTGCTGACAATCCCTATTCGGGAATGTTACATTTAGAAGTAGATCCATGGATTAGGATTAACAAACAAAATAGATAGATTCTTTCATTTTTTAAAATATGTCTTAAACTATCTCTTAGCTTTGTTGAGATTGCAACAAGATGATGAGCATAGTGGAAAGAAGTCGCCTTCACTAAGTGGGCCCGCAGGCTATTTTTGGCGCAAAGTCTATTTTTAGACATATGGATCATGTTCTATGAGTTGCAGGATGCTATTTGTGGATGGTTGGTCAAGTCAGAAACATAGATGGACTTCTATTTTTAGACATATTGGGAGGAATCTATTTTTAGATTGCAGTCTAAAAATAGATATGTCAAATATTATTAGCTCTTAATAATATTTGGACTCTAAACATTATCTTATTCTCTTGGAGCACTTCAGTTAAGTGCACAGATGTGGCACAGGAGCTGACAGAAGGAATTATGCTATTCCTGAGGGTTAAGTGGAGCTACTGCATGGATACTTCAGTTAGAACTCATGCGACATAGTTTGGTGGAGTTGATTGAGGAAGTTAGTGGAGTTGTATTCATTTTAACTCGGTTAAACATAGTTGAGCTAGTTGTATCTAGTCTAACTGATTGATACACTAGTGAAAGTGGTGTGAATTAATTATTAATTAATTCACTAATTAATCAACTAAATAACACATCAGTTAACTCAAGTGCATGGACAGTTTCAGTGGAGACCAGTGAGAGGTGGGTGAAAGAGCAAGTCTACTATCAGTTGTGACTATAGTGGTGCATGAGATTTGCACACACATTGATGGAGATGCCAATGAGGATTGCGCAATTCATACCAGGTGGATTCGAACTTGGATCTAGCCATTATTCATCTTGGATTGCACAGTAGAGGCAGGCTAACATGTGGAGAAGATTGGAGCATGTGCTACTGCTAGATTTGAGCTTGTGTAGTGTGTAACAATTGGAGATTGTACTGAGAGCTTGTGAGGAGTTTGTACAATGATTGTTACATGAACTCTATCATTATAATATACAGATAGTTGGGGGTTTTCAGCTTTAAGCTTTCCCATAAATACTGTGTTTATATGTGTGATTGTTTATGGTTTTAATGTGCGCATGCGATTGTTTATATTTCTGCAATTAATGATCAATAGTAGAAGAGGTTATGTATTATGCATGAAGCTCAAATAGTGTGTGATCAGGATAATCTCGGTGAATAATTTAACAGTTATTCAAATTTCTACATGGTATCGGAGCGATATTGATCATTGGAGCAATTGCAAAACATTGAAGTGGTTGAGTTTTGTGCTGGTGGAATTCGAATTTGCAGTAGTGTTTTCTTGGTGTCGAAGTTGAGATGTCTTTCAACGGATTGCGATTGGAGTATGCCCTTGAGGGCAGCTCGAATTATATTGCATGGAAGGACAGGATGGAGGCGGTGTTAGATGACAATGGGTTGAAGGAGTTCATAGAAGTGGTAGTCTCAGAAACACGAACATTTTGCTGCATTTGACACATGGCAAAAAGGAAGACAACAAAGTGTCTAGGATTTCGTTGGAGGGCATGAAGGATCATGAACAGTCTAGTTCGATGGTAAGGCTTCTCCATTCTTGATGTGGAAAGCCTTGACGATTGATTCAAAGCAAGAGCGACTCAGAGGGAAGTTGGCGCTCGTTGATAAAACTCGAAGCATAAAGATGGAGAAAGGGTGAGCATGCCCAAGTACCTCGCTAAGTTCATCCAAAACCAATGAAGAGATGAGTCCTGAAGGAGGTGATCGTAGATGATGAGGACTGGTGAGCTTGGCTCTCCTTGGGCTTCCGAAGAGTTGGAATTCCTATCAGGACTCTATCAATGGTCGGGAGAAATTTCCAGGATGGGAGCGACTTTGGTTGGATCTTGTGCAAGAGGAGATAAGGCGAAGTACCAAGGATGGATCTTCATCAAAGAACTCTGATGAAGAGAATTGCACTTTGGCTACCAAAGAAAACAAGGGGAAGAGCAAGAAATCTTCTCAATCCGGTGTGAAAGGAAAGAAGCAGGACATGTCCAAGGTGAAGTGCTTTCACTGTCACCAACACGGACATTATGCCACTAGTTGTCCACAGAAGAAGAAAAATAAGCAAGCTGTTGGATCTGCAGCTGGAGAGGCCTTAGCCTCGCAGTTTGAGCTGGATTTTTCGCTGATCGTATGCTTGGTCTCAAGTGTGATGGGTTTAGTGTGGTTTCGGACAAAGTGGTGTGCGTCTTTTCACATGACAAGAGATAGAGATTTGTTTACTGATCTAGATGAGAAAGATCTTGGAGTGCACATCGAGATGGGCGATGATGGTAGATACAGTGCGACCGGTATCGGTACCATTTCCTTTGAGAGGGAGTCTGGTAAACCCTTCGTATTGAAGGATGTGATGCATGTTTCAGGATTGAAGAAGAATCTTATCTCTGTGGCGATGTTAGAAGACAAGGGATATGATGTTGTCTTTAGCGAGGGAAAGGATTTCCTGCGCAGTAAGGCAACTGGTGAGACCCAGAGGATAGGGGTTCGAGTTAAGAACCTTTATCAATTGCAGGTAGATGGCTGCGTAGCAATGGCATGCAAGGCAGAAGGAGTGGTGAGCCGGGATGATGGCGAGTTGTGGCACCGGAGATTGGGCCACCTTCACCATGGAGCTTTGAAGATACTGCAGCAGATTTCTACTGGGCTTCCTAAAGGCACTCTTGCGCAGTCAGATCAGTGCAAGGGGTGTACCTTAGGAAAATTTGTGAAAGCCACCTTTCACGAGAAGGATAGTCGCGCCACGACGATCCTTGAGAGAATTCACACAGACGTGTGTGGACCTTTCTCAATAGCTTCGACAGCAAAGCACAGGTATTATGTGATATTTGTTGATGATTTTTCTCGTAAGTGCTGGATCTTCTTCATGCAGAAGAAGAGCGAGACATACTCAAAGTTCTGTGAGTTCAAGGCACTGGTTGAGAAAGAATCAGGGAAGCAGGTGAAGGCTCTTAAGAGCGACAATGGTGGTGAATTCATCTCTGGCGAATTCATGGACTTTTGCAGCGCAGAAGGAATTCGAACAGAGCTCATTGCACCTCATAACCCACAGCAGAATGGGGTTGCCGAGCGGAAGAACAAAATGATCGTGGGTCCTGCACGGGCGATGTTGCATGATCAGGGCCTTCCCATACACTTGTGGGTTGAGGCATGCACACGTTGCATATTAACTCGTTGTCCCCACAGATACTCTTGGTACATACACCTGAGATGCGTTGCAGGCCCGATATTTCCCATTTTAGGATTTTTGGTTCACCTGTTTACATTCATGTGACAAAGGATGCCAAGAAGAAGCTGGAGCCGACTACAGAGGTTGGGATATTTTTTGGGCACACTGATACACCCCACAACTATCGTGTGTATTTTCCAGACAGTCACAAGACTGTTGTGCGACGGGATATCAAATTTCATGAGGAGAAAGCCATGAAGTGTTCGCTTGAGAGGGAGCCACACTTGCATGCATATGAGGAGCTATTAGTTCCTAAGGATGAGTCAGGATGTGGATCAGCCACAAGAGGAGGTTCATGGAGTGGAAGAGACCATCATGCACCGCCAACAATTTTAGACAAAAGCGTTAATCACAGTAAAACATAAACCAAGTGACATGCTCATCTGGCTCAAGATGCGTAGAAGGTTGTAGGAAAGCACCTAAATCAATAGCCACAGATAGAGACAAATACCGAACGGCACACCTGGAGCATGGCTTTGGGGAGGCAGACGGGACAAACGATCCCTAAGCTGTGGAGGATCCCGCATGGGTAGATGCCATGGTGGAAGAGTATGATTCAATTGTCAGAAACAGTGCATGGGAGATTGTCCCAAGGCCAGAAGGGAAATTAGTGGTGGGTTCGAGATGGATCTACAAAGTGAAGCAGGCAGCTGACGGGAGTGTGGAGAAGTACAAGGCAAGATTTGTTGCCCGAGGCTTTTCACATATTGAGGGGATCGATTATGAGGAGACCTTTGCACCTGTCGCAAGGTATTCTTCCATACGGACGATTCTTGCTCTCTCAGCGCAGATGGGGTGGCACATTCATCAGATGGATGTGAAGACTGCGTTCCTCAACGGAGTCATTGAGGAGGAGGTGTACATAGAGCATCCCGAAGGTTTCGAGATCTTCAGCAGTGAGTCGCATGTGTGCAAGCTCAAGAGAGCGTTGTATGGGTTGAAACAAGCACCTCATGCTTGGTACACATGGATAGACAGTTATTTCACCGGACTTGGATTCTCCAAGAGTGAGGCGGATCCTAACCTATACCAGATTGTGTGAGGTACCAAGTTGTCGATCATTGTACTTTATAGATGATTTGATTTGATAGGTGATGAGTCATGGATACTCTCATGCAAGGAGGATCTGGTGAAGAGTTTGAGATGCATGACTTGGGCTCCTTCATTTATTCCCGGGGATTGGAAATTTGTTAGCCAGTTGATGGACTATTTGCTTCTTGGTAAGTATGCTCCTGAGATAATTGAGAAGTCTAACATGTATAAAGCAAGTTCATGCTAATACTCCTCTTCCTGGTGGTTGGAGGAAGGAGGATGCTACTTCTGCGGAGGTAGTGGATGCCACTGTCTATCGACAGTTGGTGGGGTCGCTTATGTATCTGGTCAATACACGACCCGATATATGCTATGCAGTTAACCAGCTTTCGCAAGCTGTGGTTAAGCCTACCAAGCTCTTTTGGAAGGCAGGCAAGCATGTATTGCGCTATATTAGAGGCACATCGGGATATGATCGGCACAGATAGTCGGGAGGAGGTGAGGCTATGTGGCTTCACGATGTAGATTTCTTGGGCAGAGTCCAATGTAACAAAAAAGAGCATGACCGAGGATGTGATGGGGTCTATATCAATTTCATGGTACAAAAGCAGAAGCAATGATCCAGACTCCAATTTAGCAGAGATTGTAGTACATGGCAGCAAGTTTGGCTGCATGTGATCTATATGGATAAGGAAGATCCTGGTTGGGTTTTTCGGTTCACACTTAGATCCTACTGTGATATATTGTGATAATCAGAGTTGCATTAAACTCTCGGTTAATCCATTATTTCATGATAGATCTAAAAATATTGACATCCGCATCATCATATTAGAGATCGAGGCAAGTATATCATGTTACTTTCTTACATTCCTACGGAGGATCAGGATGCTGATATCTTGACGAAGGCGCTCACCAGGAGCAAATTCGAATACCATAGAGGCAGGATCGGGGTGGCAGATAATCCCTATCTTATTGAGAGGGAGTGTTGAGATTGCAACAAGATGATGAGCTTAGTGAAAAGAGTCGCCTTCACTAAGTGGGCCCGCAGGCTATTTTTGGCGCAAAGTCTATTTTTAGATATATGGATCATGTTCTATGAGTTGCAGGATGCTATTTGTGGATGGTTGGTCAAGTCGGGAAAAATATATGGACTTCTATTTTTATACATACTGGGCGGAATCTATTTTTAGATTGCCAGTCTACAAATAGATATGTCAAATATTATTAGCTCTTAATAATATTTGGACACTAAACATTATCTTATCCTCTTGGAACACTTCAGTTAAGTGCACGGATGTGACACATGCAGCTGACAGAAGGAATTATGCTATTCCTAGGGTTTAAGTGGAGCTATTGCATGATGACTTCAGTTAGAACTCATGTGACAGAGTTTGGTGGAGTTGATTGAGGAGTTGATGGAGTTGTGTTTAGCTTAACTCAGTTAAACATAGTTGAGCTAGTTGTATCTAGTCTAATTGATTGATACACTAGTGAGAGTGGTGTGAATTAATTATTAATTAATTCACTAATTAATCAACTAAAGAATACATTAGTTAACTTCAGTGCATGGACAGTTTCAGTGGAGACCAGTGGAGAGGTAGGTGAAAGAGCAAGTCTACTATCAATTGTGACTATATTGGTGCATGAGTTTGCACCACACATTGATGGAGATGCCAATGAGGATTGTGCAGTGCATACCAGGTGGATTCGAACTTGTATCTAGCCATTATTCATCTTGGATTGCGCAGTAGAGGCAGGCTAACAGGTGTAGAAGATTGGAGCATGTGTTTTGCTAGATCTGAGCTTGTGTAGTGTGTAACAATTGGAGATTGTGCTAAGAGCTTGTGAGGATTTTGTACAATGATTGTTACATGAACTCTATCATTATAATATATAGATAGTTGGGGGTTTTCAACTTTAAGCTTTCCCATAAATACTGTGTTTATATGTGTGATTGATTATGGTTTTAATGTGCGCATGCGATTGTTTATATTTCTACAATTAATGATCAATGGTAGAAGAGGTTATGTATTATGCATGAAGATTAAATAGTGTGTAATCAGGATAATCTTGGTGAATAATATATCAGTTATTGAAATTTCTACAAGCTTTAGGTTTGATTTTATGAAAACTAGATTAGTTTTAGTACACTTCCTTTTCTTCCTTCTAAAATTAAATTAGATTAACTTAAATCTTTTCATAATTCTAGGTTAGTCATCTCAAGAACTCAAAGAACAAAACCCCCTAAAAACAATATAAAACACAAACACAACGAAGTAAGAAATAGGTTGCTTAAGCACATATGTGTTGAGCTACTGATATGACCACTTTTTAACACCTATTACATCCATTTCTACTCTTCTTTGTCATGTAATTTATCATAATTTATCATATAAATCCATTTTATAATTATTTATGCTCTCATGGATAAATATTATTTCTTCCCCTTTATTTTTAATAAATTGATGATTATTATGCATAATTTTATCAACGATGGTTTATTAATATATTTTGTAATAGCACTCACCATTTTAGCCTCCAAGATATTTGCTAGATTGCAGATTTGATCTCCAGCACATCATTCAATATTCCAACTCAGAAATTCGTTGGAATAAGAAGTGACAGTTTTTCGGTTGCTATTTTGGGCAAATGGAGAATAATTTGGAAAATCCAGAACATGGGTTTTGTCCAGAATGGACCGAATTAACTTTACAAGAGAACTTTTTGCCCAAATTCAGCCTATATTGAGAGAAACGGAAGGTTCTTTGAGCATTATTTTCTCCGATTTACTGTTGTGGCCGTTTTCCAAATTATCTCAACTGCAAAGCCAAATTCGACTTGTTCCGGTTGAAATATTGATGGAAATATCTTTTCTTGCTGATCAAGTTGTTGGGGACAACCCAATATTGTTATGAGGGATCACATTTACTATTTACATTCTCCTCTTTCTGATTATAAAAGGAGAAGCATGTATTGTCGTTGAAGGGAGGATGGATTGAACATTCCTTTTGTAAATCTATCATTTATTATTGACTCTCGTGATCAGAGAGCGACTGCTGTAAACATTATTATGCTTGATTAATACAAGATCTTGTTGTCGTTTAATTTCTTAACTCTGGAGTAAAGCCCAGCGGCGTTTCACTGGTGGTTACGAGCCTGGCCCTGGTGGATCTATCCGCTGTTTGTATCATTACCTTTCAATTATCATCGTGTGATAGTTTGTATTTTTTTTCATTACATTTGCAAGTTAATTGGTTTGTTGTTTCATTGCTTATTTGATATCAGTGTGTTATATCAACGAATCGCGTTGCTTTTCCTGTATGATTTAACAAGAATCTTAATTTTGTATAATTTATCTTGTTATACCTTAATAAAGCTTTATGTTCTATTTCCATTATTGTTTCATTCCATTTGATGTTCCAATTAATTGTTGTTCCGTTTGACTGTTGTTCATTTGCATATTGTTGTTCAATAGAATTTTCCATTCGATTCCATTAGTTAAGAGTTTGTTGTTCAGCTTTATTAAATAGGATTTGTTGTTCAATTCCTTTAATTACAGTTTGTTGTTCATTTACTTCTAGAGTTGTTGTTCATTTCAGTTGATTAATTGCAAAGAGTTTGTTTTTGAGAGCTTTCCTAGTTTCCTTTCATTAGCAGCACTTAGTTCAAGATTTGTTTCAATTCAATTGCTTTAAAACAGGATCATCAACTGTAAACAATACTGGTTATTTCTCCCACGTTCTCAGATTGATTATATTGTTGCATCAATTTCTAGAGGAAAGAGTTATCACTACTGTATCCTTGATTGATGTTTACTAAGTGAATGATTGGATTTCAAAGCATTTGAGTTTATGTTATTGTAGTAAGATTTCTTTTCCAAGCATCCATTTACTCTTGTATTTAGAAAACTGTACTACATATTACAAAGCATTACTCTTATATTGAATTACAGCCTCAGACAGAGTACACTCTTGAAATAAAAAGTTGTTTCTAGATTGATAATTAATGTGAGATAAATAGGTGTTAAAAAGATACCTTTTATACCTCAATATTTTGGCGCCGTTGCCGGGGAGAGTGTATGCCATTTAGAAAGAGTGATGCATATTTAATTTTTTCTCCTTGGGAAGAATTGGGTATTAAATATGGAAGGTAAGAACCTGTGCACCGAGCAAGGAACACACTTGTTCACTAGCCCGCTTCACAGCAGAATTGAGTGAAAGCTTAAGGTAGGAATTAATGGTTGCGTTTTTTTTAATTTTAGAGGTAGAATTTTTGAAAAAAAAAATCTTGTAATTCCACTCGAGTGGTGATGTAAGCACCACCCATTTCACTAACCAATTGATAGGAAAATTTTAAGGAGGATCTCTAAAGAAACACATGAAGAACATCTTCTATTATGGTAAGAAATGGCTTACATTGCAACTTTTGAATTCCCTATCAAGGATCTAGGAGGAGTGACACAAATGCACATAATTCCCCCACTGTCTCTACCAAATTTTCATGGTTTGACAAATGAAGATGCAGATACATTCTTATTTGAGTTTGAAATACTTTGTAGAGGATATGATTATTGTACTAATGATAAAAGGTTGAAAGTGTTTCCTCTTACTCTAAAAGGAGCAGCTCTCCGATAGTTCAAGAGCCTAAGAGGGAACTGCATCCAAACATGGCAGTATTGATGGAAGAACAGGGTATCACAGAAAAGTACCAAGACTACCTAACCAATGTGTAAGTTATTTTTAGTATGATACAAGGGGAAGATGAAAGCTTGGAGGACTATGTAGAGCGATTTAAATCCAACTTTCAAAAATCAAAGCATAAGCATTTGGAAAAAGAGATCTTAAAAACACTCATTCTTAAAGGAATCAAAGATGAACTTTTAGAACTCTTAAATATGATAGGAAAAGGCGATGTTTTTCAGCTAACATATGATGATGTTTGTGATTTCTGAATTAGGTATTCAAGAGGAATCTCCAAGGCTGGTAAGAATTCTAGAGAATTTTCTTCTTTCTTTTCCAAATTTGCTACAAGAACAAGAGACATAAGAGCTGAAATCAAGGTTTTATTTGAAAATTTTAAATATGATTTTATTAGCTCTCTAAATTCACAATTGAATGTTTTGCAAGTTCAGAAAAATCAAGAATTTAATGAAGTGTTTTGCCTTCATTACCGAAAGGAGCATCCCATAGATAGTTGTTCTTCCTTATCTAGGATGGAAGTAGCATATCAAAGAGATGGGGAAGCTACAACAAGGTCAAAACCATGGAAATCGTGGCCTACAGGTATGGTTCAAAACATTTCCTCTCCATTATCTTACTTGCATAATCCATTATGGAATACTCATATGTTAGGGCAGCCATGCCAATCTCAATATAACCACCACCAATCTTGTCTACAAGCTTGGCATGGTTCACTTTATAATTGCATGACTACTCTCCCTCATATTGTAGCACAAACACATCTTCTCGCTCTTCCACAACACCTTGTCATCAAATCATCCACTCAACCCAATTAACTACATCATCAAGAGGCTCCATTCCCTACACAATCTCCTGCTCAAATCATTCCACACCCTCACAACTAGTACCACATGCATAGAGTGTTGAACTGCAAAATTCACCCACCCTTCCCACCCATCTCACACACACACACACACACACACACACACACACACACACACACACACACACACACACACACACACACACACACACACACACACACACACACACACACACACACACACACACACACATGCACCATTGGAGAAAAATTACACTGAGACTCAGAATGTGTTAGCCAACTATAAAATTTGTGATATCAAATGCTGGCTAAAACATTTTTGGAGTCTTCAAGAAACAAGTTTTATTGCTAAAAAAATGTTATCTCTTGAAGACTCTTGAAGGCCTCATGCCTCTGTCCAAATCTTCACTGCTGTTTCCATTTTTTACCCAAACATTCTGTTGATTTCATGAGAAAAGACTGCTACAAAATCACCATTTTTTCCCCTTCCTCCACTCAAAAACTAACCTTCGTTTTGCTTCCCTTTTTCCCATAAAAATTCCTCTATTGTCATGTTTCCTTTTCTTCCATTCATGAAAATCATTTTTACATAGTTTAAAACTCATTTTTTAACTATACCGAAACCCCCAAATCCATCAAAAGTTTTAAAAATTTTCATAAAAATATGTGTTTTTTGCTATGGGTTTAAGCCCCCTTGGGATAAGTCTTAAACCACTCCCCCTCCATGTGCTTGCACCCTAGAACCAGGTGCTAGAGCCTTTCAACGCTTATCACATCGGAACAAAACGTAGCGCACAAGTCTTTTTTCCTCACAAAGTTTTCCGATTGCGATTAGCCCTCCGTTTCATATCCCTCGATCATATTATCGCTTCATAAACCATTATGCCTACAATCAGGCACTAAATCATTGAAATAATTCATTCTCGATTGCCTTTTCCCTTTGTAAATCTAAAAACCCGCTTTCCCAAAGTTTTGGTCTAAAATGCGCCGAGTATGATTATTATAATGAAAATGGGTAGATTTAAAGACCGCATCAAAACTTCCGATGAAATTAGCTCGTTATATTAAACTCCGCACCCTCTACTTCATTCATATAACTCATGCCCGAGACCAAAGGTTAAAGTCCTACAGTGCTTAATCGCATCAGAGGATTTCAAATGGTTATATTGAAAAGCCCGAGCCCGACCTCTGATTGCGATTGGCCCTCATATGCATAAAGCCACAGGCCTATTATCACTCCATATAGACCAAGGCCCTGCGATCGGGCACCAGCCATTTCCTGTACATATTTTTTTCCCAAACGTAAATAAACCTTTTTTTTATTGAATTTTTTGATTTTTCATACATTATGAAGGGTTTTCCGCCGGAGCATGGTTTAAAGCAATATCCACCGCTGATCCAAGATGATCCGATGGCCAGTGTTGTATTGCATCAAATTTTTCTCCACCCCCGATTAGCCATCTCTCTGATTCACTCCCACCGTTGATCTGATCCTCAAATCAATGGCCAACACTCAATCTCTTCGACGCCCCCATGTCCATCACCCCGCCGATTGAGAATTTCCAATTGCATCTGGACCGTCCACGTGTCCATATCAGACGGTCTAGATCGCGTCTCGCGACTTTGGGTTAAATTTATGTGCCCCGCTCATAAATGTTCTTCGACAAATCCCGATCGTTGATCTCTGTAGATCAACAGCCCTCATTAACCCGTCTTCCGCCTTTTTATTATTTCCATTAACCCCTAGAATAAATCCTAGCAGTTCATCTTTTCAATCCTTCAACTCATATCAATCTCACCGGGCCCGACCCCTGTGGGTCCTCCCTCCTCCCACTTTTGATCTCGACCGTTTATCCTTGATCCTACGGCCTAGATTAAAACCACCCTGCCTCTTATAACCCACACATCTACCTCATATCAAGCTTCTCCTCCATCATCGGATCTAAGACCCTTGATCTGGAGGCCCACATCGCAAGTTGCATAACTATGAGCGCGGGCTATAATTTTTTAAAATTACGTGATGTAAGTGGTTTTCTAAGGCCACGTGTCGGGCGGGGATGCATATCACATTCCAAAAGGAAAAACCACCTCCCCGCCGTTTCATCGCGCAAAAACAACTGTTTTCCTCCCCAAAACTGCTTCCCCTCTTTTCTCTTGTGTGATATTGTGCGCGCCCTCCACCGTCGATCTCTGCAGATCAACAGTTTAGATCTAAACCTTCATTTTCATATTGCCCTCTGCCTCTACCAAAGGATTTCAATGAGTAATCTCAACCGTTGATTGCTTGGGCTGATCTCATCCGACGGCCCGGGTTATATCCGAAACCCCGAGTTTCGTTTAACCATTTTTCCTCCAAAGCAAAGGTTTTAAACCTTTTTCACCGCATTTTTCTTCTGTTTCATTATAATGGGCCTCTCCACTTTATGTTTTTCGACTAAGCCCCACCGTCGATCCCTGCGTGATCGATGGATTCGATATATTTTCTCCCTCTTCTCTCCTTTAACCTCTTATAAACCAATCCCGACCGTCGGATGATGCCATCCAACGACCACGCTCCTCCCTACAACCTCTGTCACAGTAAAACCCAAAAACGAAGGATTTTATAATATAGTTTTGTATTGTGCAGGTGTTTGAATGCTTTTTTGTCATATTAAAGAGAAAGCCGAAGGCTGGAAATGACAATTCTCATGCCTTTGATTCATCAAAGGAAACCATTCGCAGGGCTCAAACTCCACGTCTCGTCAATGTTGCATGAGGCATTGATGCCATATGAGCCCTACGCGGCCTGCACATCAACAAGACATAGTGTTATTTAATCAAATTAAAAGAGTGTCAGTGTCTACTGTAGAAATTTGAATAATAGCTGAATTATTCACCGAGATTATCCTGATTACACAATATTTAAGCTTCATGCATAATACATAACCTCTTCTACAATTGATCATCAATATGCGGAAATAGAAGCAGTTGCATGCGCACATTAAAACATAATCAAGCACACATATAACACAATATGTAATGGGGAAAGCATACAGCTGAAAACCCCCAACTATCTGTATATTATAATGATAGAGAACATGTAACAATACATAGCACAAAGCTCTCACAGCTCTCAGCACTATCTCACATGCTACACACAAAACTAGCACGGAAGATGAACAAGTCATAGGTTCAAATCTCCTCCACAAGTCTGCCTGCCTCTACTGCGCAATCCAAGATGAATAATGATGAGATCCAAGTTCGAATCCACCTGGCTTGTACTGCGCAATCCTCATTGGCAATCTCAATCAATGTGTGTGCAAATCTCATGCACAGCCATAGTCACAATTGATAGTAGACTCACCCTTTCACCCACCTCTAACACTGGTCTCCACTGAACTATCCATGCATTGCAGTTAACTGATGTATTCTTTAGTTGATTTATGATTTAATAATTAGTGAATTAATTAATAATTAATTCACACCACTCATCACTAGTGTATTTATCAGTTAGACTAAATACAACTAGTTCAACTAAGTTAAACCGAACACAACTCCACCAACTGTCTCATCAACTCCACCAAACTCTGCCACATGAGTTCTAACTGAAGTCAACCATGCAATAGCTCAACTAACCCATAGGAAAATCATATTTCCTTCTGTCAGCTACATGTGCCACATCCAAGCATCAAACTGAAGTGCTCCAAGAGGAAAAGATAATGTTTATAGTCTAAATATTATTAAGGGTTAATAATATTTGACTGTTCTATTTTTAGCTCGGCAGTCTAAAAATAGATTCTGCCCAATGTCTAAAAATAGAGGTCCATTTATTTTTACCAACTTGACCAATCATCCATAAATAGCATCCTGCAACTCATAGACCATGATCCATATGTCTAAAAATAGACTTTGCGCCAAAAATAGCCTGCGGGCCCACTTAGTGAAGGCGACTTCATTTCACTAAGCTCCATCATCTTGTTGCATTTTCAACACTTCCTCTCAACAAGATATGGATTATCTGCAACCCCTATCCTGCCTCTGTGGAATTCGAACTTGCTCCTGGTGAGCGCCTTCGTCAAGATGTCAGCATCCTGATCCTCCGTGGGAACATATGAAAGTAACATGATTCTCCGCTGAACACAATCTATGATATGATGGTACCTGATGTCGATGTGTTTGGATCTATCATGAAATACTGGATTAGCCGAGAGTTTAATGCAACTCTGGTTATCACAATAAATCATAGTAGGCTCCAAGTGTGACCCAAACAACCCGACCAGGATCTTCCTCATCCATATAGCCTCGCATGCAGCCAAGCTTTGCCGCCATATACTTACTCGCTGAATCGAGTGCCACGGATCTCTCGCTTCCCGTCGACCAAGAAAATGTTGTCGACCCGATACTGAAGATCCCTCTAGATGTGCTCTTTCTGTCCGTTGGGCTCCCTGCCCAATCTGCATCCGTGAAGCCACACAGATTCACCTCATCCTCCTGTCTGTACCACAAGCCATATCCCAATGTGCCTCTAAGATAACGCAATACATGCTTGCCTGCCTTCCAGAAGAGCTTGGTAGGCTTAAACCTAGCTTGCGAAAGCTGGTTAACAGCATAGCATATATCGGGTCGTGTATTGACCAGATACATAAGCGACCCCACCAACTCTCGATAAACAGTGGCATCGACTACCTCCGCTGAAGTAGCATCCTCCTTCCTCCAACCTCCAGGAAGAGGAGTATCAACAGGCTTGCAGCCATGCATGTTGAACTTCTCCAATATTTCTCAGGCATACTTACCCTGAGAAAAAAATAGTCCATCACTGCGCTGCCAAATTTCCAATCCCAGGAAATAATGAAGGAGGCCCAAGTCCTTCATCTCAAACTCTCTTGGAATATCCTCCTTGCATGAAAGTATCAACATCTCATCACCCATCAAAATCAGATCATCTACATACAGTAAAATGATCAGCAACTTCCCCTCCACCACAATTTGGTACAGGTTAGGATCCGCCTCACTCTTGGAGAATCCAAGTCTGGTGAAATAACGGTCTATCCGTGTGTACCAAGTACGAGGTGCTTGTTTCAACCCATACAACGCTATCTTGAGCCTGCACACATGTAACTCGTTGCTAAAGATCTCGAAACCTTCGGGCTGCTCTATGTACACATCCTCCTCAATCACCCCGTTGAGGAATGCAGTCTTCACATCCATCTGATAAATGTGCCACCCCATCTGCGCTGAGAGAGCAAGAATCATTCGTATGGAATAATACCTTGCGACAGGTGAAAATGTTTCCTCATAATCGATCCCCTTAATCTGTGAGAAGCCTCGTGCAACAAATCTTGCCTTGTACTTCTCCACACTCCCGTCAGGCTGACCGCTTCACTTTGTAGATCCATCTCGAACCCACCACCGATTTCTCCGGTCGCTGGACAATCTTTCATGCAATCGTTTCCGATAATCAAATCATACTCATCCACCATGGCATCTACCCATGCTGGTCCTCCTGGGCGCCTTCCTCGAAAGAGATGTCTCACACGACACATTTTCTCACAAGAGCCATGTATCCGCTGTACCGATCCGGTGACGTTCTGTCACGCTGTGTCGTAGGTGCTCCTACAACCCTCTCTGCATCTTGAGCCAGTCACTCGGCTTCTGTAGTGCGCTTCTGCCCTCTGATGGTTGGCGCTGCATGAGTGGTCTCTTCCACTCCATGAACCTCATCTTGTGGTTGATCCACATCCTAAGACTCATCCTTAGGAACTAATAGCTCCTCATCTGCATGCAAGTGTGGCTCCCTCTCAAGCGAACACTTCATGGCTTTCTCCTCCTGAAATTTGATATCCCGTTGCACAACAGTCTTGCGACTGTCTGGAAAATACACATGATAGTTGTGGGGCGTATCAGTGTACCCCAAAAATATCCCAACCTCTATGGTCGGCTCCAACTTCTTCTTGGCATCCTTCGTCACATGAATGTAGACAGGTGAACCAAAGACCCTCAAATGGGAAATATCAGGCCTCTTGCCAGAAAACGCCTCCTCCGGTGTACTCATGCCAAGTATCTTGTGAGGACAACGGTTCTGCACATATACTGCAGTATTGCATGCCTCCGCCCACAAGTGAATGGGTAGGCCTTGATCATGCAACATCGCCCGTGTAGCACCCATGATCGTTCTGTTCTTCCGCTCAGCAACCCCGTTCTGCTGTGGGTTATGAGGTGCAATGAGCTCTCTCCGAATTCCTTCTGCGCTGCAAAATTCCTTGAATTCGCCAGAGATGAATTCAACACCATTGTCGCTCCTAAGAGCCTTCACCTGCTTCCCCGATTCCTTCTCAACCAGTGCCTTGACCTCATATAATTTTGAGTATGTCTCTCTCTTCTTCTACATGAAGAAGATCCAGCACTTCCGAGAAAAATCATCAACAAAGATCACATAGTACCTGTGCTTTGCTATCGAAGCTACTAAGAAAGGACCACACACGTCTGTGTGGATTCTCTCAAGGATCGTCGTGGCACGACTATCCTTCTCATGAAAGGTGGCTTTCACAAATTTTCCTAAGGTACACCCCTTGCACTGATCTGACTGTGCAAGGGTGCCCTTAGGAAGCCCAGTAGAAATCTGCTGCAGTATCTTCAAAGCTCCATGGTGAAGGTTGCCCAATATCTGGTGCCACAGCTCGCCATCATCCCGGCTCACCACTCCTTCCACCTTTCATGCCATTGCTGCATAGCCATCTACTTGCAACTGATAAAGGTTCTTGAATCAAACCCCTATCTTCCAGGTTTCTCCAGTTGCCTTACTGTGCAGGAAAGCCTTTCCCTCGCTGAAGACAACATCATACCCCTTGTCTTCTAACATCGCCACAGAGATCAGATTCTTCTTCAATCCTGGAACATGCATCACTTCCTTCAATACGAAGGGTTTACCAGACTCCCTCTCAAAGGAAATGGTACCGATACCGGTCGCACTGTATCTACCATCATCGCCCATCTCGATGTGCACTCCAAGATCTTTCTCATCCAGATCTGGAAACAAATCTTGATCTCCAGTCATGTGAAAAGACGCACCACTGTCCAAGAACCATACTGATCCCATCACACTTGAAACCAAGCATGCGATCAGTGAAAAATCCAGCTCAAACTGGGAGGCTAAGGCCTCTCCCATTGCAGATCTAGCAGCCTTCTTATTTTTCTTCTTCTGCGGACAATTTGTGGCATAATGTCCGTGTTGGTGATAGTGAAAGAACTTCACCTTGGACATGTCCTGCTTCTTTCCTTTCACACCAGACTAAGAAGCTTTCTTGATCTTCCCCTTCTTTGCTTTGGCAGCCAAAGTGCAATTTTCTTCAACAGATGCCTTTGATGAAGATCCGTCCCTGGTACTCCGCCTTATCTCCTCTTGCATGAGATCTGACCAAAGTCGCTCCCATCCTGGAAATTTCTCCTGACCATTGACAGAGTCCTGATAGTAATGCCAACTCTTCAAAAGACTAAGGAGAGCCAGTTCCACCAAGTCCTCTTCATCGACAGTCACCCCCACACTTCCCAGCTCATCCCTACATTGGGTGAACTTCGTGAGGTACTTCGGTATGCTCTCGTCTTTCTCCATCTTGATGTTTCTGAGTTTATCCTTGAGTGCCAACTTCCTCTGGTTGCTCTTGCTTTGGAATAGATCTATCAATGCTTTCCACATCAATTATGGAGAATATTTTCCATGCACGCTGGATACAATGTGATCCTTCACGTCCTCCAACAGAATCCTTCGACATTTTGCCATCTTCTTTTTCCAAGCCTCAGCTTGAGCAGCATCATTAGGCTTTGGGACCTCAGCATCTATGAACTCCTTCAGCCCGTTATCATCTAATACGGCCTCCATCCTTTCCTTCCATGCAACAAAATTCGAGCTGCCCTCAAGGGCATACTCCAGTTGCAATCCGTTGAAAGACATTTTGACTTCGACACCAAGAAGAAAACACTGTAGAAAAATTTGAATTCCACCAGCTCAAAACTCAACCGCTTCTGATCTGTGAGAACAAAGTATTTCTAGCACAGAGATCGACTGTAGGGGTGTTTACTAGATATATCACCTTTCAAAGAAAGTATGGATCCAGAGGCTACCTGGCCCGCTTACAGACTCTGTCTATCGAAATAAATTGTAATCACTATAATAGATCCGATGATCAATTCTCCCTCTGATACCATGTATAAATTTGAATAATAGCTGAATTATTCACCGATATTATCCTGATTACACACTATTTAAGCTTCATGCATAATACATAACCTCTTCTACAATTGATCATCAATATGCGGAAATAGAAGCAGTCGCATGCACACATTAAAACATCAAAACATGTCAGAAGCACATATTCTTACCATGATATGTAATGGGAAAAAGCGTCAGGTGAAAACCCCCAACTATCTGTATATTATAATGATAGAGATACTGTAAATACATAGCACAAAGCTCTCATGACTCTCGGCACTATCTCACATGCTACACACAAGCACGGAAGATGAGAGCAGTCACGGAGTTCAAATCTCTCACAAGTATGCACCTGCCTCTATTGCGCCAATCGAGATGAATAATGATGAGATCCAAGTTGAATCCCCAAAGCTGTACTACGCAATCCTCATTGGCAATCTCAATCAATGTGTGTGCAAATCTCATGCATAGCCATAGTCACAACTGATAGTAGACTCACCCTTTCACCCACCTCTAACACTGGTCTCCACTGAACTGTCCATGCATTGCAGTTAACTGATGTGTTATTTAGTTGATTTTTGAGTTAATAATTAGTGAATTAATTATTAATTAATTCACACCACTCATCACTAGTGTATTTTCCAGTTAGACTAAATACAACTAGTTCAACTAAGTTAAACTGAACACAACTCCACCAAATATCTCATCAACTCCACCAAACTCTACCACATGAGTTTTAATTGAAGTCAACCATGCAATAGCTCAACTAACCCATAGGAAAAGCATATTTCCTTCTGTCAGCTACATGTGCCACATCCAAGCATCAAACTGAAGTGCTCCAAGAGGATAAGATAATGTTTATAGTCTAAATATTATTAAGGGTTAATAATATTTGACTGTTCTATTTTTAGCCCGGCAGTCTAAAAATAGAATCCGCCCAATGTCTAAAAATAGAGGTCCATCTATTTTTACCAACTCGACCAATCATCCATAAATAGCATCCTGCAACTCATAGACCATGATCCATATGTCTAAAAATAGACTTTGCGCCAAAAATAGCCTGCGAGCCCACTTAGTGAAGGCGACTTCTTTTCACTAAGCTCCATCATCTTGTTGCATTTTCAACATCTACGATAGAACACAGCAAAATAGAAGATCGAAGACTATTTGGGGGATTACGGCTAATATTGATTATCAGAAGCCTAATCCTCCAAATTCAAACACAATTAAAGAAAATCATAAGTGTTTATCAGACAGAAAGGTCTCCACCACCTCAACAGAGGCAAATTGATTCCTCTCAGCTACCACAGTGCCACCTGTAGCCACAAGCATTCAAACAGAGGCCAAAGTTATTGATCAAAATCAGATATTTGCCTCAACGTAGCCGAAGAGTTAATTCTGCTAAAGGAATTTAATCCACAAAATATCAACAGAGTTACTACAACATGACACAGAGCCTCAAAAGTCAACAAAAGCTCCCATCGAGCTTAATCTTAATTGTAAAACAATTAATACAGAAAGAACATTTGTAAACTTCTTCATCGAGCCCCTCAAAGGCCGAGAAGCCATTAAGAATATATTAATTATCTTGGGAGATTTTTTATCAGATCTCACCTCCTCCTTCTTCTATAAATACCGTTACACCATTTTTTTGTCATCTAACCTATTATCATTAGATGGACCCAAGTACACCATGTAAGACCAATTTTACCCTAAGTAAATTTGCTTTCACTATGTGAAATAACTTAGTAAAACACCTTTATTAAGTTGTTTATGGTCTAAACAGGAAACCCCAAAAGGAAATAATAAACAAATCCATATTTGTTTATATTTCCTCAAGGAATAATTAGTTAAACATCAATTTAATTATTGTTCCTAGTCATATTTAACTTAAAACAAGGAAATCAATTAAATAAATCCTTATTTATTTGATTATTTCCTGGGAATAAGTTATTTAATCCTTATTTAAATAATATTCCTAGTTAAATTTGACTAAATCATTTATAAATAATTAAATAAATCATTATTTATTTAATTATATTTCCACCATTTCCTTAAAATAATAAATAAATCATTTATTTATTTATTATTTATAAATAAAAGATTCGACCCAAGTCAAAAATCCTTTTCCCTCCAATAAATATAATAAAATATTCCTAAAAGGTGGTTCTAGAATTTGGTTAATAATATTTTATTCATACACTAAGTTGTAGAATGCCCTAATATTTTGTTATAAATAGAAGGGTTTTTTCATTCATTTTTCACCTTTCATTGCATATTAGATCACTCTGGATCTATATTCTTGGTCTGACTTTGAGCCATTATCATTGTCACATTCTCCATCATTTTCTTTGTGAACTGCCTTTGAGTTCTATGTTTGTTTGGGTTTTCTACACCAACAAGAGAGAGAAGTTTTAGATCTGAAATGTTGAGGTCTTTCAAGAACCCATCCCATTGAGGAGAATTGGAAACACCTTTCTTGTTTTCCTCTCAGGTGCCCCTTTAATATAAAAATTCTTTCAAATACATTGTTCTTGTATTGTCTATTGGATGCATGGAGCAACATTTCATTTTCACTGCTTAATGTCTTTTATGTTTAGATCTAGATTTGTGTAGCTTTATTTGGATCAACTAACTATAGATTTAAAGATATTGGCAGCCATAATTGATGTTAGGGCTATTTTTTATGCGTAGCTAAAGTGGTCTTTTTTGAATGAAAGATTCATACTAACAATTGGCGACTCCACACGGGTTTTCTTTTGCGACCGCTGTCGTTTTATATATTCCTGCATATCCATCTATTTCAGACCCTAAGGTTTCTCTTCAGTTTTTTTTTTTTCCTATTTTTATGGTGCTTTTCACCTCTAAAACCCTCAAACATTCATATTTTTAACTTTCGTGTGTTTCTAGCCCTATTGCATAGGTGACAGACATCAGCCGCAACTGAGACGACAACATTTTCTGAAAACTGCCGCCGAGAGACCCGGATCTACAAGTCACACTTATCAGCCCAAAATCTGCAACCTAGATTGGAGGGCGCACTTTTATACCCCAAAATTGCGACCTGGACTGAAAAGAAGTCAGAACCTGCGACCTGCACTTTTTTCTGCACTTTTCTAGCACTTTTTCTGGGTTTGTCTGAAGCTTCTGTCAGGGTTTTCCAGCCTCTGTCTCCGCCCGTTTAGACCTGTTTCTGATCTATTTCACTCAAATAAGTGGGAATCTTTCCCCTTAGGGCTTTAGTACCCTCCACGTTTTGTGGGATATTTTTAGCTATTTCAGACGTCTGAATTTTCAGAGTTCCAGCCTTCTTCTTTTCAGATCTGATCCCTCATTTTCAGATCCCTCTAGATTAGCTCTTCTCCCTTTCAAATCACCTCATATAGTTTTGTTTGGGTTTACCTCTAGGGCCACCTGCTTGTCCCTTCTACCTTTAGCTGATTTTCCCCTTTGTTGCAGCAACCTTGCCTCTGCCTCTTTGATGTTTTCTACACGTCTTTTCAGTAGATTTCCCCTTTAGATCCCTGTCCCTCCCGACCTTAGATCTATTGCCCTTTTTTTAGCGTGTTTTGATTATATTTTTCCCTCTTTTAGACTAGTTTTGAGAGATTCGCCTTCTTGGGTTAGATTGATGCATTTTTAGCTGTTAATTTTCTATTATTTCAATCTTATTTACTTTTCTCTGCAGATTTATTTTCAGTTATGCAACACACTCTTTTTACTCTCAAAACATCTGGGTTTAAAAATTAAAATTAATACACGCCACACACTGACCCTAAGTGAAGAAGATCCTGGTTAACACCGCCTGGAAAAGACTTTAAAATCAATTGAAACTACACCTCTCTGCCCTTGTTTCGACATTGACATCACTTGATTTTGCACCTCCCTGCCTTTGTTAGTTTTTCTTCTTCCCGTCATCATTGCGCCTCCAAGGCATTTATCCCGGAGACTTCTTGGCCTTCACCCTCAGTTTCTGGTTGGTCGAATTACTCCTTCCCATCGTCGTCGAGTTAGTCCTCCCCCGAGTCCGCACTCCGACTCTTCTTCTAAATTTTCGGGTTCTCCCCCTCCTTCTGGTTCTCCTCCTGTTACCTTCACCATGTCTAGTTTCAGACCTAACGCTAGTGGCAACCCCAGTTCTACTGCTAGGTCCATTTCTAGTGGAACCACTATGGGAACTACCTCGATTTTCCATTTGCTCCCTTATATGGGCGGTCTCAGTCTCCCTGATTTCAATCAGTTGATCAATGATCCTATCTGCCATGATGTTAGTTGGCCTGCTATGCCAACCAAGCTCCCCTCCGACATTCCCAAGTTCGAAGGCCTTTCTAGTGAATATCCCACCAACCATATCCAATCTTTCCACATGTGGTGTTCATCCAATTCCATTACTAATGATTCCATCCGTCGTAGATTGTTCCAACGCACGCTTACCAGTGAAGCTTCTAAATGGTATGTTGATCAGGCTACCTCTTCCCATACCACCTTTGCGACCATTGCCCAAGCCTTTTTATCTTATTTCCAGCTCCCTCTCCGATACAACACTAGTATAGAACCCTTGACTTCTTTCCGTCAATCCTCTTCGACCCGCCTCTCTGCTCATGTCTAGGAATGGCGAAGAAGAAGGAGCTTATGTCGAGCTCCCACCTTTGAAGATCGGGTTTATATGGACTGGTTCCTTCGCTCTCTCTTACCTGCCATCAGCAAAGATGTCGCATCCCAGTTCCCTCAAACCAAAGAAGGCGCCCTCCAAATAGCCTTGAAATATGACCTTATCTATGCTCAATCTGGTTATGTTTATACCGTCCTTCCTAACCTCCCCAAACTCGGTGGCGCTAATGCCCCGAGGGCATCTCACTCTGCTGACGGTATCATTGGAGCTCTTTCACATACCTATGCTCAACCTCCTATGGGCTATGGTTTCCCTTTTTGAAAATGCAACAAGATGATGGAGCTTAGTGAAATGAAGTCGCCTTCACTAAGTGGGCCCGCGGGCTATTTTTGGCGCAAAGTCTATTTTTAGACTATGTCTATTTTTAGACATATGGATCATGGTCTATGAGTTGTAGGATGCTATTTATGGATGATTGGTCGAGTTGGTAAAAATAGATGGACCTCTATTTTTAGACATTGGGCGGAATCTATTTTTAGACTGTCGGGCTAAAAATAGAACAGTCAAATATTATTAACCCTTAATAATATTTAGACTATAAACAATATCTTTTCCTCTTGGAGCACTTCAGTTTGATGCTTGGATGTGGCACATGCAGCTGACAGAAGGAAATACACTTTTCCTAAGGGTTAGTTGAGCTATTGCATGGTTGACTTCAATTAGAACTCATGTGGCAGAGTTTGGTGGAGTTGATGAGACAGTTGGTGGAGTTGTGTTCGGTTTAACTTAGTTGAACTAGTTGTATTTAGTCTAACTGATAAATACACTAGTGATGAGTGGTGTGAATTAATTAATAATTAATTCACTAATTATTAACTCATAATTCAACTAATGAACACATCAGTTAACTGCAATGCATGAGCAGTTTAGTGGAGACCAGTGTTAGAGGTGGGTGAAAGGGTTAGTGTGACTATCAGTGTGACCATAGTTGTGCATGATATTTTCACACACATGGATTGAGATTTCCAATGAGGATTGTGCAGTAGAAGCCAGGTGGATTCGAACTTGGATCCAACCGTTGTTCATCTTGGATTGCGTAGTAGAGGCAGGCAGACTTGTGGAGGAGATTTGAACCTTAGACTTGTTCAGCTTCCGTGCTAGTTTTGTGTGTAGCATGTGAGATAGTGTTGAGAGCTGTGAGAGCTTTGTGCTATGTATTGTTACATGTTCTCTATCATTGTATTATAAAAATAGCTGGGGGTTTTCAGCTATTTCTTTCCCCAGTACATACTGTGTTTATGTGTGCTTGACTATTGTGTTTATGTGCGCATGCGACTGTTTCTATTTCCGCATATTGATGATCAATTGTAGAAGGGGTTATGTATTATGCATGAAGCTTAAATAGTGTGTAATTAGGATAATATCGGTGAATAATTCAGCAAATTATTCAAATTTCTACATTGTATCAGAGGGAGAATTGATCATCGGATCTATTACAGTGATTACAATTTATTTCGGTAGACAGAGTCTGTAATCGGGCCAGGTAGCCTCTGGATCCATCCTTTCCTTGAAAGGTGATATATCCAGTAAATTCCCCTACATTCTATCTCTGTGCTAGAAATACTTTTTTCTCACAGGTTTTAGATCAAGAAGCAGTTGAGTTTTGAGCTTGGAATTCGAATTTTGCAGCAGTTTGTTTTCTTGGTGCCGGAGTTGAAATGTCTTTCAACGGTTTGCGACTGGAATATGCCCTTGAGGGCAGTTCGAATTATGTTTCATGGAAGGATAGAATGGAGGCGGTATTAGATGATAACGAGCTGAAGGAGTTCATAGAAGTTGAGGTTCCAAAGCCTACTGATGCTGCTCAAGTTGAGGCTTGGCAAAAGAAGATGGAAAAATGTCGAAGGATTCTATTGGAGGGCATGAAGGATCACATTGTATCCAGCATGCATGGAAAATATTCTCCATACTTGGTGTGAAAGTGCTGATAGATCTATTCCACAGCAAGAGTGACCAAGAGGAAGTTGGCGCTCAAGGATAAACTCGAAACATTAAGATGGAGAAAGGCGACAGTATCGCCAAGTACCTCACGAAGTTCACTCAATGCAAAGATGAGTTGGGAAGTGTGGGGGTGACTGTCGATGATGAGGACTTGGTGGACCTGGCTCTCCTTGGTCTTCCAAAGAGTTGGCATTCCTATCAGGACTTTGTTAATGGTCAGGAGAAGTTTCTGGGATGGGAGCGACTTTGGTCGGATCTCATGCAAGAGGAGATAAGGCGGACTACTAGGGACGGATCTTCATCAAAGGCATCTGATGAAGAAAATTTCACTTTGGCTACCAAAGAAAAGAAGGGGAAGAGCAAGAAAGCTTCTCAGTGTGGTGTGAAAGGCAAGAAGCAAGACATGTCCAAGGTGAAGTGCTTTCACTGTCACCAGCACGGACATTATGCCACAAATTGTCTGCAGAAGAAGAAAAATAAGCATGCTACTGGATCTGCAGCGGGAGAGGCCTTAGCCTCGCAGTTTGAGCTGGATTTTTCACTGATCGCATGCTTGGTTTCAAGTGTGATGGGATCAGTATGGTTCGATAAAGGTGCGTCATTTTCCATATGACCGGAGATCGGGATTTGTTTTTAGATCTGGATGAGAAAGATCTTGGAGTGCACATCGAGATGGGCGATGATGGTAGATACAGTGCGACCGGTATCGGTACCATTTAATTTGAAAGGGAGTCTGGTAAACCCTTCGTATTGAAGGAAGTGATGCATGTTCCAGGATTGAAGAAGAATCTGATCTCTGTGGCGATGTTAGAAGACAAGGGGTATGATGTTGTCTTCAGTGAGGGAAAAGCTTTCCTGTGCAGTAAGACAACTGGAGAAACTCGGAAGATAGGGGTTTGAGTCAAGAACCTTTATCAGTTGCAAGTAGATGGTTGCGCAGCAATGGCATGCAAGGCGGAAGGAGGCAGGAGTCAGATGATGGGCGGAAGCCATGGCACCATTGATTGCCACCTTCACTCATGGCCTAAGATACTAAGCGTAAGATTTTCATCGTGGGTTTTTCATGGGCACTCTGTACGCCGCATCGTTGCAAAGGGGGTGTACCTTGGGAAAATTTTTGAAAGCCACCTTTCACGAGAAGGATAGTCGCGCCACGACGATCCTTGAGAGAATTCACATAGACGTGTGTGGACCTTTCTCAGTAGCTTCGACAACAAAGCACAAGTACTATGTGATCTTTGTTGATGATTTCTCTCGGAAGTGCTGGATCTTCTTCATGCAGAAGAAGAGCGAGACATACTCAAATTTCTATGAGTTCAAGGCGTTGGTTGAGAAGGAATCGGGGAAGCAAGTGAAGGCTCTTAGGAGCGACAATGGTGGTGAATTCATCTCTGCTGAATTCAAGGACTTTTGCAGTGCAGAAGGAATTCAGAGAGAGCTCATAGCCCCCCATAACCGACAACAGAACGGGGTTGCTAAGTGGAAGAACAGAACGATCGTGGGTGCTGCACGGGCAATGTTGCATGATCAAGGCCTACCCATTCACTTGTGGGCGGAGGCATGCAATACTGCAGTGTATGTGCAGAACCGTTGTCCTCACAAGATACTTGGCATGAGTACACCGGAGGAGGTGTTTTCTGGCAAGAGGCCTGATATTTCCGATTTGAGGATTTTTGGCTCACCTGTCTACATGCATGTGACGAAGGACGCTAGGAAGAAGCTGGATCCGACCACAGAGGTTGGGATATTTGTGGGGTACACTGATACGCCCCACAACTATCGTGTGTATTTGCCAGACAGTCGCAAGACTGTTGTGCAAAGGGATATAAAATTTCAGGAGGAGAAAGCCATGAAGTGTTCACTTGAGAGGGAGCCACACTTGCATGCAGATGAGGAGCTATTAGTTCCTAAGGATGAGCTTTCGGATGTGGATCAGCCACAAGAGGAAGTTCATAAAGTGGAAGAAACCACTCATGCAGCGCCAACCATCAGAGGGCGAAAGCGCACTACAGAAGCTGAGCGACTAGCTCAAGATGCAGAGAAGGCTGTAGGAGCACCTACAACACAGCGCAGACAGAGACAGTCACTGGACCGATACACTGGATACATGGCTCTTATGAGCAAATGTGTGGTGATAGAGCCATCCTCTTTCGAGGAAGCTGTGGAGGACCCCGCATGGGTAGATGCTGTTATCACTCAGGCCTTCCTTGAAGTTGTAAGAAAAGGAAAGAAACCCGAGGTAACCACTAACCAACCTTCAGATACAGAATCTAGCCAATCTGTATCCAGAGAGGGATCTCTCTTTAAAATTTAGATTTGTTCTTAGAAAATATTAGGCTAGTTATAAGTCCAAGATTTTTGTTTGAATTTGAATGGTGGAATCCGCTAACTAAGGGCATGATTGAGTATTTCAGGCTATTGGGCTATGGAGTCGAAAAGATAGCTCTACTGGATTAATTTTATCCACAAAAGATGGCTTTGCAGGGAAAGATAGCCAAACAGAGAACAATTTTAGATTATAAAGTGAATGGAATGGATTTTGAAGGGATGAAAGACAATTAAGAATCTTTCAACATGTTCAAAGAAACAAAGTGAATGATTAAAAATAAAGAGAAATTAATAATTCTTTACTATAGTAATCAAAATGTTTAAACCAGCGAAACAAGAGCAATTAAGAATTCATTGTTTATAACCAGTTTAGAAGAAAACATTTAGGATAATCACAATTGAAATTAGAGTACACTTAAGAAATTTCTAATTTATTATTTTTTGTCAATTATTCAGAAGTGAAACACAATGATATTATAAACAGATATAAAACTTTTAAAACATGAGATAGAGATGACTTATTGATCTGTAATTCGACACATGAATCCTGCAAAAAGTCTTGAGCTTCAATTCATCATCCAGCAAGCCACAAAGTAATTTCTCCAAAGCACTTTATTCCAAAATTCAATGTTACAACAAAGAAGAAGAATCCACCCAAAATACTTCCAAGAGTGAAGTATTTATACAAATTCTAAACTAAAATATCTTGAAAAAATATCAAGATTAGTTCACAAATATCTCCAACTATTTTACATAAATAGAATTTAAGTAAAGGAAACTAAAACTAATTCATCTATTTGGCACTATTTTTTATGGATAGGTGATGAAAAAGAGGAGAATTCAAAGTTGATCGAACTCTTAGTTGATGATGAGGCATCCAAGTCACTAACTGCTTCCTTTCTTTGTGCAATTTGCTCCAACAATTCTGCAAACTTTGGGTCCAATGATATCTATTTATTTCTCAATCCGTAATAGATATGTAAAAATAAAAAGAGGTTATTGTGGATTAATATGTTGGTGAGATAAAACTCTTTCAGTTTCCCAAAATTCCTCTCCAGCTATGCACAAAAGGATCTGAAAACATATCTATAAAACAGAGTTTTACAGAGTCTGAAAAATAGCCTGTAAATATGTGCATGTATCTCTCATTCTGAAATCACTGTGCAAAACGTGAGATAGGTTTTTGTAGATATGTCTCTTAGGAACAAAAACCTCATTCAGGTTTGTATGATGTATTTTTTATTTACCACAATATTCTCTGCAAAATGATGCCTTAACAGGAATTTTCTGAAAAATGTGCTTTCCAACATTGTTTAATATTTCCAAAACCATAATAGTTGTTAGAAACATGAGAGAGGTTTTTGTAGATGGTATTATTAAGAACATAAACCTCCTTCCGTTTTGCAAAATTCATCTTGGATTGATCACAATATTTTCTGCAAAACAATGACTTAAACATGAAATTTCTGCAAAAATATTCCTTCTTGTTGTGTTTTTCATCTTTTCACTTTTTTGTTCTTTTGACTATTTTACTTTCACTTTAGACAAACTTCAATGTTGGTGAAAGTATTTTCATTTCCTCTTTTTACCATTTTACTGCCTCTGTAATTACTTTTACTCTTTACCTTTGACATCTCTGTAACTTCATTTTAATTTTCACTCTGACTTTTACCTTATACACTTTAACCACTGATACTCTTTAACTGTTATGCTCTCTAACCGTTCTTTACTGTGTCCTTTTACCTTCAATGTGTAGTTTAGGTTTTTACTGTCTATTTCAACAGTAAATTGTTTAATATCCTGTTTCCTTTGCTTGTCTTTCAACTATATGTTTTATCTTCCATCTCTATTTGAATAGATTTGATAACACTCTTGGAGTAAACAAGTCTAATGACTGGTATTAAGATGGTTTATCCAAGGATGTGGTCTTCTGATCACCTGTAAAACAAAACAAATTGTTAAGAAAGCATTGGTTTGCAGGGGAGGTCGAAAAGGTTTCATTTGATTTTGATAGGTCTGTTGAGTGAATATAGAATGATTTTTGGGAGGTAAACCATGCTCGAATTGGTTAACAGAGGCTTCAGGTGGCACAACTAGGTTACAAAGGGTTTTACTACACAATTAGGTGAAAATGAGCAACACTAGGGTGTTTGTGTTTAAATTGGTAAACGGTTGATATTGGTGGGTAAGCTTTGAATGAACAGTGGACAGATGGTGCAGACTTGACGATGTGAAGTTTTGTCGTTAGTGGGAGGCGGTAAGTGGTTTCCATCGCACCGCTTATGAGGAAAGGCAGTTTTAGGTGGAAGGGCAGCGATGCGATACAACGACTGACACGTAGCATGACACTGTTTGAAAACCGCTTGGCCATCGCGCGTTATCTTTCGTACGCGGATGGCCAGCGAAATGGATGAGGGTCGTAGATCTATGATGGGTCGATCGGACGGTCGACGGGACAGAGAGATGGCGGAGTTTGATTTGCTGGGGTCAGTTATTAATTAATCGTGTGGATTAATTAATCCCTGGTGTGGTGGATGGCCAGGAATTATTTTATTTTTATTTTTAAACATATATAATATGTTTAAACGCTTTTTTCATATATTCTTATTTATATAGCAATTAAATCAATGCGATTTATTTACTATAGGGGGCGGAATAATTATATAGATATATTTAGCCAAAAGGGATTGTAATGTGGGTTTTTTATTTGAATAAGTGGGAATTAAGTACTTTTGGCTAAAGTTGTAATACATGGGTTTTGGGGATATTATATTCAAAGGAATTATATACATAGAAAAAGTGATTTTCATAGGGAGTTAATATATAAATTAGAATTAATATGACAAAGGGACAATGTCAACTCAAAATACTTAAATATAACCAAGAAAGTGAGAATTCAAAAGTAAATATCATTATTATACTTTCATCACTTAGACTTAGAATAAAAAGTGATTTTGAGGGCTTATCATGAAATATTGAAGGATTTTCCTAAGTAAAATGGGATTTTACTTAGGAAAAGATGAACGAATGTGATAATGGATGTTTTCAAGCACTTAGGTCTTTTCAATTATTGGGCCGAGGGTCTGGTCCCTCCAAAAGTCAAGGAAATGCCTTGAGCCCCTTTAATCTCCAAATACCTTAGTGCTTAGGGAAATTAGTGAAATGTTTAGGGAAAATGAGAGGGGAAATTAATAATTTTGACTTTGCTCTGCTGTGAACTTTTCCTAATGTAGTATCTGCCTTTGCACTTTGTGATGAAAGAAAAATTGAATACATTTAGAACCATCGTTCATCACATGCAATCTTGCAACAACATCTACCTACCCTACTTACTTTACCCTACCATTTTGTCTTCTTTATTAGGGTGCACTTAGACTGGCAAACCCTTATCAATCTTCTTTTTCTTTTACATGGAAAACCTATCTAAGTCTACACTTATTACATCCAAGGGCTCAGATTGAACTGTTGAGCATCTTTTATTAACTCTACCTATCTACTTATCTGCCAAGATTAAACTGTTTGGCCAGATATTTATTCTCTATTCTACAACATGAAATTGAAAAATGAATGAGTCAAGTTTAAACAGTTTGACTCTTCATAAATTGTGGCAAACGTTTGACAAGCTACACACAATTTTGTTTATTACATTAGAGAAAAAAGTAGTGGCATTTGGACTTGCACACTTTCCTTGGCCTTTCTTTTGGTGGGGTTCATTTTCTTCCACTTTTTTGGCCATTTTTATTTTTTCACCCTTTGATTTTTCTTTTAGGGTATACCCTCTTTACAATTTTTAAATTTTTCGATTTTTTAATTTTTTTGAAAATATGGAACACCTTTGCAACAAGAAAAAGGTTTGAACATATTGCATAGTTCATCAAGTCAATCATGAAAAATGACACCTATTGGTATAGGAGTCTAACACTGGCTTCACTTGGGGATGGATTTTCCTAGTGAAAAGTCAAGAACAACAGATCAGTTGTCCTCAGCGATTGGGCTAATCCTAAACATGCATTTGCTGTGGCTAAAAATCTTGAATTGAATATAGTCCTTTTTCTGCAACCTGAAATCTAATCTGAAACTAAACAACACACAAAAAATTTTAAAACCAACTTAATGAAAAACTAACTGAAAATTGAAAACTAAAAAAATGCTCAAAATTTTGAGCTTATTAGAACTCATCTACCTACTTAATCTACTTTTCAACTGCTAGTTAGGTAAAATGAAATAGCCAATGCAACCATTCAAGAATTATGTACTTTGATAGATTTTGTTGCATTTTCTTGTTGATTATCAAAACTATACTTCTGCAACCTATTAGAAACTTGTCAACAAATGAGAGGATAAGGAAACACTTGATTTCCTTTGTTGACTCTAGAAACTGTACAAAAGGATCCTCCAAAATATATACACTGATGTTTAACTGATATAAACAACTGTACATCTGTTCTGGATGGCCTCCATACCATGAATCTGAAATGTTAATTTCATCTTTGTCTCCCTTCAAACTTTCAGATAAGATTTGTGATGATATTCCTACTGATTGTAATGTTTGACTGTTGAATCATTTATCATCTTGATTCTGAAAATCATAGTTAGTTAATAGAGGAATGCTTTGAATTCCTTCAATATTCAACATATTTGCTATTGGATCCTGAAAAACTTGGGCAAATCGCTGCAACCTATAGCATATAGGTTTCCATGAGACTTCATAAACTTCACCAAGTTTCTCATCCTTTTCATTAAATATGTTATACCACATTTCCTTTAAACATTGAAATGATTCAAAAAATAGTGGTATGGAACTTTCTTGTGTCATTTGACCATTTATTTCAATGGGAATTGATAACTGCAATTGTGAAACTGAAAAATCTTGATCAATAGTTTCATTATCTTCTTTGTTGTCAATCACAATTCTTAAATATTGCTGATTATTGATGGCATGATAGTTGTCTCTAACAAACTGAAATGAAGGAAAAAAAAGAGGTAAAGAATCTTCACTTATTTCCACATTTTCTGCTCTTTCTTCCTCATTCTCATGGTTGATCTGTACTGGCTGATCACTGTCTTCAATCTACTGAAACTGAGTTTCTTCATCCCAGAAACTAGCTTCTAGTTGCTCTGTATAGTTAGCTTGAGTTTGGAGAACATAACTATCATCATAATGATCATACTTAGGAAAATCATCAAAAGAAGGAATGTCATCAAACATACACATTAGATCAGCAGATTCCTCTTCCTCATATTGATCTGTAAATTTATTTTCTGATCTATGATCATTTGAATTAAGAGGAATTTGTTCATGGCTATCAACCTCTTCTATTTCTTCATGTTGATTTTGAATAAAAAATTCTTCTTTCATAGTGATCTCCTGTGTTATTTCATCTAGTTTTCTTACCAAAAGGTTGAGTTTTACCTCTGTAATGTTTTTCTTTTCCTCTTCTTCTGCTTTCAACTTTTCCTGTTTGATTTGGAGATTAACTTCCACGTCAACTGCAATGTTCTGCATCTGTACAAGTTTTTTTAGATCTCTTTCTCTTAATCAAAATTATATTTCTGGATCAAAGGCACTTGGATAATGCAAGAGAGCTGAATCATGAGGAGGTCTAATATTTTCTGGCATTGAATAATAAACTTGATTAAATCTGTCAGAAAATTGTTGTATTTTTTCATTTGGATGTCTTTTTAATTGATTATATTCTTCCATTATCACAAAATGATTAACTTTGATTATCCATCTATCAAGGAAAAGTTTGATAAACTACTGGAAATTTGAGATGCTAGCATTAGGCATATTTTTGAACCAAATCTTTATTCTATTTTGCAAAGAAAGAGCAAAAAGTATGATTTTAACATCATCTTCATCAATCTCAAATAAATCCAAATAATCAAAACCTTGAATATGTTTTTGGGCAGTGATACCATTCTCTCCATCAAATCTAGGAAGATACTTGTAATATTTTTTAGGAAAATCATGGAGTATAGGAGTTAAAATAAGGGGCTTATATCTATCTGGAACTTTATATGGCACAGGGATATGTACAGGGATTGTAAGATCAGTCTTGATTATTTGAGGCTTCTTAATTGGAAAATGATCATCATTAGATTCATAAGAAATCTGCTCAAAGAGGTTAGGAGAATTATTACTTACAATATTCAAAGGAAAATAACTAAACACTAATCGAAGATCTTCTATAAAATACAATATACATTGAAAAAATTTCTTAATGAGAAAGAACATAATGTCTTGGATTAAGATCCAAGTTGAAAGCCTGATCTTTCCATATTGTTCTTTGAGGTTCATTCCTCTAGTGGAGTCTTGATTGTGAAATTTATTTGGAGTCGCCACGTGGATGATTTTAACCTTTGTGTGTCTGATCACTGTCCACCATCATAGATCAGATCTGAACCTGTAAAATAATTTTGAAGAAAAAATTAGTTCTTCAGGAAACCAAACTTTGAGTATTTTATGATTATTTTGTTTTTTAATGAATTTTCAAAACAACTTCTATAATTTCTTTAAGAGGTTTCAGATATTGGATTTAAATTTTCTTAAAGATTTATTGAACTAGAGAAACTAATCGAATGTTTGAAACCAAAGTTCAGTTTATAAGCTAGACCAGAGATAGACTGAAGCAGCATTTATTTACAATGCAATTGCAGAGCAAAAGCAGTTCAAAGGCTACCTGGCTGATCTTCAGGCTCTGTCTATAGCTTATAAGCAAACAATAGTAACAATTAAAATGATTCAGTTCCCCAGTATGGTCGCCACTATGTTATCACTCAGGCCTTCCTTGAAGTTGTAAGAAAAGGAAAGAAACCCGAGGTAACCACTAACTAACCTTCAGATACAAAATCTAGCCAATCTGTATCCAGAGAGGGCTCTCTCTTTAAAATTTAGCTTTGTTCTTAGAAAATATTAGGCTAGTTATAAGTCCAAGAGTTTTGTTTGAATTTGAATGGTGGAATCCACCAACTAAGGGCACGATTGAGTATTTCAGGATATTGGGCTATGGAGTCGAAAAGATGGCTCTACTAGATTAAGTTTATCCACAAAAGATGGCTTTGCAGGGAAAGATAACCAAACAGAGAACAATTTTAGATTATAAAGTGAATGGAATGGATTTTGAAGGGATGAAAGGGAATTAAGAATCTTTCAACATGTTCAAAGAAAGAAAGTGAATGATTACAAATAAATAGAAATTAATAATTCTTTACTATAGTAATCAAAATATTTAAACCAACGAAACAAGAGCAATTAAGAATTCATTGTTTATAACCAGTTTAGAAGAAAACATTTAGGATAATCACAATTGAAATCAGAGTACACTTAAGCAATTTCTGATTTATTATTTTGTTTCAATTATTCAGAAGTGAAACACAATGATATTATAAACAGATATAAAACTTTTAAAACATGAGATAGAGATGACTTATTGATCTGTAATTCGACACATGAATCCTGCAAAAAGTCTTGAGCTTCAATTCATCATCCAGCAAGCCACAAAGTAATTTCTCCAAAGCACTTTATTCCAAAAGTAAATTTTATAGCAAAGAAGAAGAATCCACCCAAAATACTTCCAAGAGTGAAGTATTTATACAAATTCTAAACTAAAATATCTTGAAAAAATATCAAAATTAGTTCACAAATCTCTCCAACTATTTTACATAAATAGAACTTAAGTAAATGACACTAAAACTAATTCATCTATTTGGCACTATTGTTTATGGATAGGTGATAAAAAAGAGGAGAATTCAAATTTGATCCAACTCTTAGTTGATGATGAGGCATCCAAGTCACTAACTGCTTCCTTTCTTTGTGCAATCTGCTCCAACAATTCTGCAAACTTGGGGTCCAATGATATCTCTTTATTTCTCAATACGAAATAGATATGTAAATAGTGAAAGAGGGTATTGTGGATTAATATGTGGGTGAGATAAACCTCTTTCATTTTCCCCAAATTCCTCTCCAGATGTGCACAAAAGGCTCTGGAAAAATATGTATAAAATAGAGTTTTACAGAGTCTGAAAAATAGCCTGTAAAGATGTGCATGTATCTCTCATTCTGAACTCACTGTGCAAAATGTGAGATAGGTTTTGGTAGATATGTCTCTTAGGAACAAAAACCTCCTTCAGTTTTGTATGATGTATTTTTTATTTACCACAATATTCTCTGCAACATGATGCCTTAACAGGAATTTTCTGCAAAATGTGCTTTCCAACATTGTTTAATATTTCCAAAAACATAATAGTTGTTAGAAAAGTGAGAGAGGTTTTTGTAGATGGTATTATTAAGAACATAAATTTCCTTCAGTTTTTCAAATTCATCTTGGATTGATCACAATATTTTCTGCAAAACAATGACTTAAACATGAAAGTTCTGCAAAAATATTCCTTCTTGTTGTGTTTTTCATCTTTTCACTTTTTTGTTCTTTTGACTATTTTACTTTCACTTTAGACAAACTTCAATGTTGGCGAAAGTATTTCCATTTCCTCTTTTTACCATTTTACTGCCTCTGTAATTACTTTTACTATTTACCTTTGACTGCTCTGTAACTTCATTTTAACTTTCACTCTGACTTTTACCTTATACACTTTAACCACTGATACTCTTTAACTGTTATTCTCTCTAACCGTTCTTTACTGTGTCCTTTTACTTTCAATGTGTAGTTTAGGTTTTTACTGTCTGTTTCAACAGTAAATCGTTTAATATTCTGTTTCCTTTGCTTGTCTTTCAACTGTATGTTTTATCTTCCATCTCTGTTTGAATAGATTTGATAACACTCTTGGAGTAAACAAGTCTTATGACTAGTATTAAGACTGTTTATCCAAGGATGTGGTCTTCTGATCACCTGTAAAACAAAAAAAAATGTTAAGAAAGCATTGGTTTGCAGGGGAGGTCGAAAAGGTTTCATTTGATTTTGAGAGGTCTGTTGAGTGAATCTAGAATGATTTTTGGGAGGTAAACCATGCTCGAATTGGTTAACAGAGACTTCAGGTGGCATAGCTAGGTTACAAAGGGTTTTACTACACAATCAGGTGAAAATGAGAAACACTAGGGTGTTTGTGTTTAAATGGGTAAACGGTTGATATTGGCGGGTAAGCTTTGAATGAACAGTGGACAAATGGCGTTGACTTGACGATGTGAAGTTTTGTCATTAGTGGGAGGCGGTAAGCGGTTTCCATCACACCGCTTATGAGGGAAGGCGGTTTTAGGCGGAAGGGCAGCGATGCGATACAACGACTGACACATAGCATGACACTGTTTGAAAACCGCTTGGCCATCGCGCGTTATCTTTTGTACGCGGATGGCCAATGAAATGGATGAGGGCCGTAGATCTATGATGGGTCGATTGGACGGTCGATGGGACAGGGAGATGGCAGAGTTTGATTGGCTGGGGTTAGTTATTAATTAATCGTGTGGATTAATTAATCCCTGGTGCGGTGGATGGCCAGGAATTATTTTATTTTTATTTTTAAACATATATAATATGTTTAAACGCTTTTTTCATATATTCTTATTTATATAGCAATTAAATCAATGTGATTTATTTACTATAGGGGGCGGAATAATTATATAGATATATTTAGCCAAAAGGGATTGTAATGTGGGTTTTTTATTTGAATAAGTGGGGATTAAGTACTTTTGGCTAAAGTTGTAATACATGGGTTTTAGGGATATTACTATAAAAGGATTTATATATAATAGGAAAATGTGATTTTCATAGGGAGTTAGTATATAAATTAGAGTTAATATGACAAGGGACAATGTAAACTCAAAATACTTAAATATAACCAAGAAATTGAAAATTCAAAAGTAAATGGCATTATTATACTTTCATCACTTAGACTTAGAATAAAAAGTGATTTTGAGGGCTTTTCATGAAATATTGGAGGATTTTCCTAAGTAAAATGGAATTTTACTTAGGAAGATATTTTGAGAGGTGAATGAATGTGATAGTGGATGATTTCAAGTACTTAGGTCTTTTCAATTATTGGGCCGAGGGTCCGGTCCCTCCAAAAGTCAAGGAAATGCCTTGAGCCCCTTTAATCTTCAAATACCTTAGTGCTTAGGGAAATTAGTGAATTGTTTAGGGAAAATGAGATGGGAAGTTAATAATTTGACTTTGCACTGCTGTGAAATTTTCCATGGTAGTATCTGCCTTTTCACTTTGTGATAAAAGTAAAATTGAACACATTTAAAACCATCATTCATCACATGTAATTCTGCAACAACATATACCTACCCTATCTACTTTACTCTACCATTTTTTCTTCTTTATTAGGGTGCACATAGACTGGCAAACCCTTATCAATCTTCTTTTTCTTTTACATGGAAAACCTATCTAAGTCTACATTTATTACATCCAAGGGCTCAAATTAAACTATTGAGCACCTTTTATTAACTCTACCTATCTACTTATCTGCCAAGATTAAACTATTTGGCCAGATATTTATTCTCTATTCTACAACATGAAATTGAAAAATGAATGTGTTCGTCATCAGTATTTTTCACTTGTTAATGATGACTAGATCCATAGCTGAGTTTTCTAGAAGCTGATCTCCATATGTCAATTTGTCATCTAGAAAACCCTCATAAAACTTTTTTCGCCTTCCTGCTTTTCAGTCCGCCCATGTCAAGGTTAAAACTCATTATCACTATCCTTTCTAGCTTTAGCCCTACTGGTCTGCCCATCAGCTCTAAAAGGAAAATCCAAGTCTGTTTCAAAAGCCTCCCCTAAGTTAGGAAGCGGCGCTTTGAGGCATTTTACCCTTGACAACCATCAAAAGGCCAAAAACCTCCATCTGCTACAGACCAATCATGACAGATATCCCACTCTGCAAATGAAATTGATCACAGCTCTAAGTCGCGCCACTTACACACCACTAAGTCTCAGCACTGCATAAACCACAGTCTCAAGCTGATTTTAGGTGTTTTACAGTGTTTTATGGATTTTACAAAGACAGGAAACATGTCATCATCTCAGGAGAAAATTCTTGAATCCACATTTAGAAGAACAACTGCTTCTCAATGTAAACATGAGCCTGAGATACATCTGCAGGGTAAGGAGTTACTCATCAAGACCTTGCAGCTTCCATTCAGCATGAAATCACAGTAGAAGAAAGACAACACTGTCAAACAGACTAGTAATTTGTCATGGCCAAGAACCTCCTTCATCTACAAGCAGAGGGTTAAGGCGCCTCCTTCATCTACAAGCAGAGGGCGATGGCCAATATTGACTTCAAGGATTGCAAAACTTACTATAAGCACAGGTCTATTTTTTACTAGACAGTAAAACAATGACTCTAAGTTTCTGAGTGAAAGTGATGATCAAAACAGGGCTAAGATCTGGAATGTGCAAGACAAAAGAAAGCAGAGGTTCTGGTCTTGTGTCCTAAGAAAGAGGATCATTTGAAGTTTCAGTCATCATCAGGGAGCATAAAAAGAGACTCTTCAATCAAAGCTATCATAACAAATATCTCTGCAGGGGTGTTAAGATGCATAACTTCAGATAACTTCAATCGATCTTGAGCAGAAAAAAACTTCAGTAAAAAGGACCTCTGTGTGTTCTTTTGTTTCTGTTGAAATGTGGAATACATTCCATGGTTTCTGGATGAACATAAAGAAAAGGCAGGCAAGTAGTGCCCAGCCCCAGACATAAGACATCCTGATATCAATCAAAGCGCCAGTGTAAGTCCAGTTGTTGCAATCTACACTCCACCACAAAGACAAGTGTATCCTTCAGATGCAGCAGGTTTGGTGATTTGAGAGCTCCATTAGAAGAAAGTGGCAGAAAGGAAACTTGGTGTACGTGAGTAATTATAGGCGCTTTTTCCATCTCACATGCCTCTTCTCAAACGGTATAAAGGTCATGATATGAAGTTTTAAACCTTTGGGGAGACATATCATTAGTGAAAACAATTCTAGTTATAGACAGCCTACTGCTCCAACAAAACCAAATTGAAGAAAGGCTGACAAGTCATGTCATTACACAGGCAAAAGAAATAATGGTTGTTTTTCAAAAAGTACTAATCTCCCTACTCACAGAGGCTATATTTTAAAAGACTTATCATAAGTTGACCAAGGCAAGTGGGTGACAGTTCAGTTTCCCCTCAGCAAAGAACACTGCAATAAGACAATGAAGGCCTCCTTCACAGGAAACAAAAGGGCAGCTCTCCTTGTTTCACTTTTTTTTAACTTTGGTGTATCATCTCATGTTTTGTCTTCTACCCACAGTCAAAGAGGAAAACTCAAAGACACCTAACAGTTGCATCTACAGCCAAGCAGCATCTGCCATCTAATTCAGCTTACACAGTGGAGAAGACTATACCCATAACATCCAAAGCAAAATGTTAGTTTATGTTGCAAAAGAGAAAAGGGACCTCTGTCAAAATGCCAAAGAAAACCTCCTGCAATATAAAATATCCTCTACAGGTGTCTTATTTTTAGATAAAAAGACAGACCAAGGTATGCAAGAGGATATTGAGGTGACATTTCAGCTCCTTCTTCAGCAAAAAGATATTGCAGATAGGTTTACTAGTTCCCACATATGCACAAAGATCATGACATGTTTTCAGGTATTGGAACCTAGTCAAAGCAAGGTGAGCACGCCATTGTAAAAAGAAGAGGAACTCTCCCTATGAAGAAAATGCCAAAAATACCAAAGGGCAGACCTTTTCTCTCCATGAATAAATTAATTCAAGGGCAAAACCTACAAACTGGCAGGTTCGCTATCATTGGAGGAAAGTGAAGGCAGATAGTCAAGTTTCAAATTTTCATAAAGGTTAAGAGAGGTCTCGCTCACAAATAGATGGTCTGTTACCCTTGTGCACATATCCACAACAAAGATATCAGTTGTATGTTCAAAAAGGAGTTTTCAAACTTCGGTTTAAAAACAAAGGCTTTTCAAAAGAAACGTTGAATAAACCCTCTCAAATCAAGCATAAAGGGACCATTGGCCATTTTTTTCATTCCAAAGTGATAGATACCATTGCAAATTCATCGTGTAAACACCCAAGCTCGAGAAAACCCCCTTTGCTGCTCTCAAGATCAAACAAAGAAGTTTCGAAGCGGTTTGAAGAATTTTGTCACAGTTTCACTGCGCGGCGCGCCTGGAATAGCACGCGACGCGCTCAGAAGAAATTTAACATGGGCGCTCAACTATTGCGCGGCGCACCTGTACATGTGCGTGACGCGCCTGTACGCGACGCCCGACCGACCTGACAGAGTCACTCGACAACCCATATGCGCGGCGTTTTCTCATTCAAACGCGTCGCGTTTGTTGATTATGCCTCCAACCGCCTTCAAAGCAATTCCAAATCTCAGAGCAAAGCCTGCCACTGTCTTCTAAAGGTATTTTTTCTTCCACCCTTACAATTTTCGAATTGCTAGACAATGTTTAAGGCGATAAGGGCCAGGATGGAAGTCAAGATTTTTGAGTAAATGTGTTAAAGGAGAATAATAGTCAGTTGGGGTTAGAGGTTGAGATTGCTTCAAAAGAGCCTATAGACTACCCTCTAAACAAGGTTAAGAGATAGAGATACTGTGTTAAGGCAGAAACTTAGTATTTGCAAATTGAGACAGTGGCTCTAATTTTCAAACCACAGTAATCATCCACATTTAACTTGGTCATCATTCAAAGTTTTCTCAGTATGCTCAAGAGCAGACTCAAGGCTGTTTTCTAAAACATAAACAGATTCTAGTATTTAAAACTGTGACTTGCCACTGGGAGGTATTGACAAAGCTTGTGAGTGAAAATTGGTAAATACAGGGCAGTATATTGGTTCAAAGAAGTGTTTGCTTACTACAAAGTTTTTATTGACTGCCTTCAAACTGTGTTTTCTGTTGATAAGAGAAAGATGTTAAACCACTCACAAAACACAATGAAACAGTCTTGAAAGAAGGAAAGAGCAGTAAGGTGCTTAAAAGGGTGAAAACAGTAGGTGTTATTAAACTGAAATTAAGGAAGTACAGAGCATGAAGAACAGTATTTGTTGAAAAAGAATTGATGGTTGACCAAATGCTAGAAGACTCTGTCACCTGATCCTATGACACAATAGCCTCTGACTATGAAAGATACTTGTTGATTGACTGTGTTTATGATTTCTGAAACCACTGGTGGAGAAACACACCAAAAGGAGCAGTGTTTTGTTTAAAAGAAGTTTGTTGGTACTATGACTGTTGCAAGACCTTGACTGCCACCTTAAAAAAACCTTTCAAACTTTGTCACCTAGTCTAAGAGCTAACGGTGGATTTAAAATTGGAATAAGATATACTACGGTTATTTGTTTTCATTTTGATTCGTCTATTTGGTGAAGGGCATACAAAGAAAAAAACGATCATTGAAACTCGAGAAGATTGTCTTTTACCTTGGTCTACCGACACAGGAAAGTACCTTCACTGTGTTTTCTTTGATTGAATGTGTATGTCATTATGAGTATTTCCTGATTAATATAAAAAGGCAAGAAAGGGATGTATTTTGAAGAGACAAGGTTTTATATCAAAGGAGGGCATTCCACACTATCCTCAAAACCATTGCTGCATTATCAAACAGTGAAGGGAGAGGAGGCTGAGACAGGGTTTGGTTTAAAGAAGGCATTTCAAAAGCTTTGGAGTAAGCAGTAAGTGGTGTTTAGCTTTATCTAGGTCAAAAAATGACGCCCCGAAGACGGGACGAAGTGGTTTACAAAGATGAGCCAATCTCTCTGAGAGGAGGTCGAAGTACTCATCCATCCATCCTCTTCAACTTTTTCATGAGGTAGGTTGTCTATATTTCTGCCGGAAAGGTATAGGAGGTCAAAAAATTTTCTCGCCCTTGACACACCTATGCGCCCTCGGCTTCCGGAACAAGCATTTCCCGGTGAGACCTTGATTTCAAGTTTTCCCAGGAGTCGGTGTCCAAAGCCACCAAAATTCCATGTATGGCGAGAAATGGTTCAAACAGAACCATCTTGACTTGGACGATTACAAGCCTTTCATCAAGCACGAGCACCTTTCATCAAGCACGAACATAGAGATTGTGCTGGTATTATTTTTCCCTTTTTCTTATCTTCTTGACGACTATGCTCCTCTAATGAAGGTCATAATGAAGTATTTTACTTGTGAAGGGAGATTTACTCGAGTTTATGCCTACCATGTCCGACTATTGATGCATTTCACTAGAACCAAGCAGCTAAATCTCCCTTACTTTTTATACAAGAGTATCGAGAAGATGGCATCCACAGTCCAGAAGAAGGCTCCATCTCTGCAAATACCTTCCCTTTTCCATCATTCTCTAATCAAAATTATCATCCTACACCATCTAGAGAAAAAAGAGGTTCCATGGGATGTTTTTATCAGCCACCCAGATTTCTTTACTGTTCCTCCTGTCCATATATCTCCCACCCAGCCTGTTCATCACCCTGTACCTTTGTCCAGTAGGCCTACTCATAGAAGGCTCAAGTTTCCTACAGAACAATCAGGACAGCATGAAGAAGAAAGACATGAATAGATAGAAGAGGAAGAGGATAAACATGAAGAAACTGATGAAGACCAGCAGCATGATTTTGATGATCAGGGACAGCAGATTGAGCCACGCAGTGAGCATGAGATGGAAATACAGGAGCAGCTTGATGTTGGTAAACAGGAGCAGCAGTTTGAACAACAAGAAGAGATGGGTGAAAAGAAGCAAATTGCAGAGGAAGAGCAGCAGCTTGATTTTGATGAAAAAGGGCAGCAGGTTGAACCAAAAATTGAACAAGGGATTGAAGTGGAACAACAACTTGATATTGAAGGTCATGAGCAGCAGTTTGGGCAGGAATTTGAGCAGCAGCTTGAGCCACGCAGTGAGCATGAGATGGAAACACACCAGCAGCTTGATGTTGGTAAACAGGAGCAGCAATTTGAACAGCAAGAAGAGATGGGTGAAAAGCAGCAAAATGCAGATGAAGAGCAACAGCAAGAGCAAGAAGAAAAAGGTGCTGAACAACAGCATCTCAGTGAAAGTGAACAGCAGGGACAAGAGGAAGAGCAGCAACTTGATTTTGATGAAAAAGGGAAGAAAGTTGAACCACAAATTGAACAATGGATTGAAGTGGAACAACAGCTTGATATTGAAGGTCATGAGCAGCAGTTTGGGCAGGAATTTGAGCAGCAGCTTGAGCCACAAAATGAATAGGAAATCCAAGCACAGAAGCAACATAATGTTGATGATCAAGGTCAAAAAGAATTTGAGGCAAATCAGCATCATAACATTGAGGGGCAAAAACAACTTGAAGAAGACACACAGCAGCCTCATGAAGAGCAGCAGTTTCAAGAAGATGTCAAGGGCAAAGCAATTGTGCCTCCCTCTCCTAAAAAGACAAAGACCAGCATAGCAAGAAAGAAAGGGCCTAAGGCTGCCACTCCAAAAGTGACAAGAGTTGTCCCTAGCAAAAGAAAATTGCCAAGGAGGTCTCTCACTAGTATGCCAAGAAGGAAGAGTGCAATATTGGCCTTCAAAGGGAAAGGCAAGATTCGAGAAAGTAAAAAACATGGAGGTGCATTAGCTGTCATTCCAATCCAAAGTGATGACAGCGATAATGAATCTCGCATCCTTGAAAACCTTCTAATCCATCGAGAAGGTCAAATTGAAGCATTGGAGAATGACCTTCATCGGGCAAAGACCTTCAATCACTTTTTGGAGATCCAAAATAAACAAATGAATGTCCATTTGGCTGTCCATGAGGCACGAGCTATCAAATACAAGAATGAGGCAGCTAAAGCACACATAAGGATAGAGGAGCTTATCGGTGATTTTGATGAAGATGAAGAAGAGGACCAGCCTAGGTGGAAGAGGCCTAGAACCATAGGGCTTAAAAGAGCCCTGGAAAAGCAAAAGGAAGAAGAACAGGCCCATCTTCAAGCCTTTCCCCTCACTGCACTACTTGAGCAAGAAATTGAAGAAAATAAGGAGGCATGGCTAGAAAGAGCCAATAAACACTTGGAGATGAAGCTTGAAAAGGAAAACAGAGACCTGGAGCTGCAAAGGAAGATGACACAGCACTATCAAAAGTTGAATCAGTTTGCCCGGCGCAAGCTAAAGGCCACCCAAGAGAAACTGAAGGAAGAAAAGGGGAAGCGCCCGGCACGGAAAGAGAAAAAATGCACATTAGCACTTGATATTTTGGCTTCAGCTTTGGAGCATGTTGCTAAGGACCCTTGAGGGTCATGCATACCAATTTTGGGCCCATTTTGACAACTTTTGGTTTTTTGGCATTTTTGGGTTTTTGGTCAAAAACTCATAAATTCGCCATTTCATTTTGAGGATTCGTCAAGAGAGGAGAATGGTACCATCGGATGCCATAATTTCATGAGCATGTCCTCAGCTATTTTTAGAGCGTTTGGAGATCATTTTCCCCTTCAAAACAGCGAAAAAGGCTCGCATTTTGCACACTCTGCTCGGTCTATCAGCAGACTGTAATTTTCTGGCTTTTTACACACAGGTGCAGATTTGGAGGACTTCCAGGCATTGGATTGGAGAAAATTTAGTTGTGCCGGAAAGTAGACACTCAGAGCTTTCCAACGAGCTATCATGAGCCTCGTTTCAACATCAGGAAGGCTGCCAAATGTTTCCGGCAAGTCAGGGGACCGTTTTCTGATATAAATTTGAAGTATTTTTGTAATTTTTGAACCTCAAAAATCTGCTTTTTCCAAATGTGCGTTTAGCTATTTTTACACTTGGAAAATGATCCAAAGTCAATTAAATTCCCCTTTTTAGCAATTTTTAGATATTTTATGAGATATTTTTGTGCCTTGGGCTTTGCAAAGCCTCAAGGACAAGTTTAGATATTTTGATTAGGCCAATTAGGATGGAAGTTGAACCATGAGGTTTTTCTCACTTGAGCCTATTTATTCCACAAGCTCTCATTGTAAACAAGGCTAAACTTGAGAAGAGAAGAAATATATTTGTCATATGAGCTTTGGAGAAAATACTTGTGCTATGCTTTTGGATTGCCTGTTGAATTTTCTTGGATGGATGATGAAGGATTGTTGATGGATTCCATGACATGGTAGAATGGTATAGTGTTTCTTGCTTTGTTGTTGTCTTCTACTTTTCATTCATGATACATGTTTCTTGCTTGCTATAGATCAGTGGAGAATAAATTTGAGATATGCCCATGGAGGCACCTCAAATTTCCTGAATCTTCATAGCTTTTATGTTTTCTTCTTCCTTAGTTGCATTAAAGAATTCTTAACTGCTCTTTAATAACTTGAGGATATTGTTGCTAGTTTCATTCATAGTTCTATGCATGTTGAGTAGGATGTATGGTGTGCCCTGCTTACCTATGACTGTCCATAGTCCCATCCATGAAACTACCTCTTTGACTGATTAGATTATCATTTTGTTTGAACCAAGGAGGCCTAGTCCCGATCTAGCCCTTTGCCTAAAACTATGAAAGCTTGTTTGTCAAAGTGCCCAATAACTTAAAGACTGTGTTTAGGCATTCCGGCATAGTATTTTGAGTTGTTAGTCCGTCTTATGTGTTTTCCCCAAAGTCTGATAGCCATTTCCCAAAGTTAGAGGGTCTTATACTTCTATGCATGGCTAGAATGTTTGTTTCGATGTGTTGATTAGTTTATAGTTACATTTTGCATGATTAAGGGTTTTTCTTTACCATGTTTATGTTATCTATCGAACCAGTTATGCTTGAAACTCTTTTTTGTTCACAAACTTGATGTCCATTTACTCCATTTTGCCCAAAGATCCTTTCTACCTTGAATCAAATCGGCCCTTCAACAACCTTGTATTGTCATCTAATAGCTTTCTTGACCTTTTGACCCCATAGGCCAGTTAATCTACATCTTTTTATCTATTTTATATCTTTGATCAGTTTCATCCCTCACAACTTAAAAAACAAAAAATCAAAAACTTACTACATAACTAGCCTAAAATCAGAACACAATAAGCGAACACATAGATATCCCTTACACATATAGAGAGAGCCCTCTCTAAGTCCAGGAAGGCTAGGTCCTCGGGCTCCAAAGCTTGGTTTGATGTTACATCGTCATTTGGCTCACCAATCGGCCAAATCACGGGAACCTAACATAATGGCGATCACGGTGGGACTTTGAGTTAGTGACAATCTAAGGACACCTTAGAACTCTAGAAGTCCCTTATTTTCAAGAATACCTACCAGTGAGCCACCTCATCGCCACCCTAACATAATGGCGATCACGGTGGGACTTTGAGTCAAAACATCCTAGGTATCCCTTAGGAACTCTCAAAATCTCAGTCAAACTTAGAAGAGTAGAATCTGGTTGTCTTACCATCCTAGCAAAATGATGAGTCGGTTATAGGAAACTCTTCCAAACCTCAGGACTACATAAAACTCAAAAAACCCCAAAAACTCCCTTAGATTGGTTTTTGTCAATATTGGTGGTGGACCATACACATATACCTCAAAACAACTAAAAATCCACCTGGCAACTCCACTAGCCTCCAGTAGGCCTTACTACTTTACTAAAATCTAGGCTACTATCCGTTTGAGCCACCTCATCGCCACCTAACATAATGGAAATCACGGTGGGACTTTTCTGAGTTTATTTTAATTTGAATATCTTGCAAGACTCACGGAAAGCCCCTTTTTGAACTAAGCATACCTACCATTGAGCCACCTCATCGCCAACCTAACATAATGGCGATCACAGTGGGACTCTGAGTATTAAACAAGCTTAGTTTCCCTAATCTTTAGAGACCTTTAAGAATACTATCTGATTGACTTATCCCACTACTCACTAACATAGTGACACTCACAGTAGGACCTTCCGAGTTAGTGACAATCTAAGTACACCTTGGTAACTCCTGAAGTCTCAATCAAGCTTAGTAAACTTAGATATTGTCTGTAGAGTAGAAAATAACTCTTTCACCATCTTAGCAAAATGATGAGTCAGTTATAGGAAACTTTTCCAAACCTCGTAGGCACATAAAACTCAAAAAACCCCAAAACACTCCCTTAGATTGGTTTTTGTCAATATTGGTGGTGGACCATACACACATATCTCAAAACAACCAAGTTCCACCTGGCGACTCCACTAGCCTCCAGTAGGCCTTACTATTTTATCGAACTCTAGGTTACTATCCAATTGATCTATCCCATCGCTCACTAACATAGCGGGAGATGGTAGGACACTGAGTACATGACAGTCTAGCAAACTCTTATAGACTCTTGGTCCTTTAGATACCATAAACAAGCAAGCAGTCCATAGACCCATTTAGAGTAAACTCTTTTTGTTCTCATCACCCTAGCAAAGTGTTGAAACAAGTCTAGGATACTTTAACAAACCATAGGCTGCACATAAATTCAGAAAATCTAAAAAATATTTCCAGATTAGCTACTGGTGGTGGACCATAGCTATCTCCACAAAACAACCAAGTTCCACCTGGCGACTCCACTAGTCCATCCCTTTTATTTTGACCATCCTTCACCTTGTTAGAACTTTAGAGAGACCATTCATCCAAAACATTCATCAATACCATCCTCTCTAAACTCTAGATGCAAAATCTGGCTTCACGAAGAATCAATACCAGATCCCATCCAGACCCAAATCCCCCTATCATAGTAGATGACCCAGAGAAGATTCTGTGGCAAGCTTCTGAAACTGACCATCTAGCTACTGGTAGATCCATCCATAAAACAAGATCAGTACCTGAACATCTCACTATCCTACCTGATTCACCTTTTGAATTAGAATCATCAAAAACTCTTTTCAGAAGCAGGTCTCATAGTAAGATAAACTTTGACGATCTTGAAACCCTAGACCAATCACACAGTCATAGTAGAGAAGCCTCACCTTCCACCCCCCCCCGACTTTCAGCTTCTCCATCACTTTGGCTCCTACCATCCCAGATCTGCTCAAAACCAGATCACTAGTCCAAGTTCATCCGCCACACCTGTCCAAACCACCACTGTTCAAACCACCTCATCTCATCCCACTAGTCCTCATCTTGTACATCATCCATTAGCTCCCGTCATGGCAGCCTGGTACGCACCTTTGGTGTTGCCACCGCCTTTGGCTCCTCTCCCAAATAAATATCAAGACAAAATCCCACACTTTACTGGAGAAGACACCACTACACCTCAACAGCATATAAGTAGGATGACTGATGCTTATGAATACCTGGAGGTACAAGACGAGACAGTCAGAATGAGAATATTCACCCAAAACATGGTTCAAAATCTTGACTCCAAACAGCATCCACAACATCCCAGAACTACATCAAATCTTTAGAAATAGGTGGGAAATCCGAAGGAACCCTATTCAAATCCTATCAGAATATAACAACCTAAAACAGGAAAATGGGGAAAGTGTCCAGGCTTACTGCACTAGGTTCAACAGTGTGTATAACTCCCTTCCACCTCATTTCAAACCCCCACTTGGTTTAGCCTTGGCAAAATTCCCCGAGGGTTTCGATCCAGACATGACATATCATCTGAGAGACAAAGATCCCCCTACCTTAGAAGAAATGCAACAAATAGCCATAAAAGCAGATGCCAACTTAGTAGAAAAAAGGGCTAGGACTAGATCAGAAAGAAAGGTCACATATAAAGATGAGGTCTCCACTTCATCACCTTCCCTAGATCCTAGAATAGATGATTTAGTCAAAACCATGGCCAAAATGTGGGGAAGGATAAATGAAAAGGCTCCTGTTAGGGACAACCAACCAAACCCTCCAAACAGAAACCGGAACCAAAACTTTAGGATGGAACAGCCCCAAAACAGACCAAGGGAAAATGACCAAAAAATTAGGCCACCATTTAATGAAAAATATGTGGAAGAGGATGACAGGCATACAGAACCTCTTGATGAACATCATTTAAACCTCATAGGATCCGATAATGAGAGTGAGTTGTACCTCACAACAGAAGAGCAAGAGCTATGCTCTCCAGGTCAGGACGAAACCAACTATGAAGATCTCGAAGATCCCACCATAGACTTTCAAAATGCCATAATAGAAGCTCACAGGCAGTATAACCTTAGAAGTAGAAAAAACCAAGACCGCTCCAAAAAGGATAGTCCTGAAATTACTAAAACTTCCGACACCATCCCTAAAAAGGCTATGGATAGCAACACAATCATGACCAAGAAAATTAACCAAAACAAAGATAAATCTATTCAAACAAGTCTTGGCTCAAATACTCCCAGTACCTCTACAAAAATCCCCGAGATGGCTGTGTCAAACCAAATCCCGAAACAAAGTCAGAAAATTAAGAGCATAGAAAAATTCATGTCCGAGAAAGCTGAAACAAGTATGCCCAGACCACAATATCCTTTTAGTTTCGAAGGGGAAATTTCCAAAATAAAAATTACCATACCCCTTACTGAACTAATAACTATAGATAGGTATAGATCTCAAGTCTTCAAAGTTTTTAACATAGGAAGCAAGGCATATACTTTGAATCTAACTGACGACAAGCCTGAGCTCCTGTTCGACCCAAAGATAGAAGGTCAATACCAAGAGGGATCTATCTCCCCTTTCTATGTGAGTCTGAACATACGGGACAAAATACTACATAATGCCATGTTAGATTCTGGTGCCTCCCATAACCTAATGCCTAGAGCGGTCATGGAGATACTGGGATTAGAAGTAACTCAACCCTACAAAAACCTGTATTCCTTTGACTCAAGTCAAGTCAAATGTTTAGGTCTGATAAAAAACCTAGATTTCGCTCTAACAAAGCTACCAGCTAAAAACTTGGTCATGGACGTAGTAGTAGCCGATATCCCTCCTAAGTATGGAATGCTACTATCAAGGGCATGGGCTGCCAAAATACAAGGTAGTCTCCAAATGGATATGTCATTCGCCACCATTCCTGTTTTTAACCAGACTAGGAGATTATATCGAGAAACTCACATGAAATACATGGTTAGTAACCGGGATAAGCCAAACAACACTCCCATTTATTCCATTCATTCCGATTTAGATTCTTTTATCTTATATAATGAAAGTGATGTGAACAAGCAGATAATAGAAAATAAAGAGGTTTTTAAACCATCAGAAACCCACTTCCCATTACTGAAAATGGAAACCAATGATCAAAGCACCAAGAAGCCTGAGAAATAGCTTAGTATTTTGTCTGAAAGAGAAGTTCTTTGGATTATAAGCTTTGATGGTTCTTGTGGAAAAACTGGTTCAGGGGCTGGTATCTGGATACATAATACCAATAAAGGTCGTTCTTTTAGATTAGAATTCCAGTGTACCAATAACATTGCGGAATATGAGGCCCTTCTCATTGTTCTGCACATACTTAAGGACTTAGGCGCCAAAAAAGTATCAGCCCAGGGAGATTCAGAACTTGTAATCAAGAAAATAAAAGGTGAATATTCAGCAAAAAACCCCAAACTAAGGGAATACAGGAATGCAGCTTTAGATATCCTCAAAACCTTCAAGAAGTATGAACTCACCTTTATCCCTGGGATTCAAAATAGTCTGGCAAATGAGCTTGCCTTTGCTGCAAGCAATAGCTAAACACCATGTATAAGTGAGCAATATGACATTCAAGTTAAACATTTCCCTACTGTACCAGATAATATTAATCATTGGAAAATATTCAAAGATGATGATCAAATTGATGATTTCTTACAATCTAAGAATGAATTTGAAGAAACCAGAAAAAACTTAGGAAATGAAGAAAGGGAATAAAGACACAATCAAGACCGAGAGCTGAATCTACCTTCTTTGACAGATCTAAATCTAATAAACCTTCCATCTAAAACTAATATAGGAGAGGATGTTGACCCAAGAGAACTCGAAGTCTTACATTGTGAAAATGACACCATACCCAGAGGGCTTGCACCTCTAGAGGAATTGTTCGATTTTAACGATGTGGCCAAAAAACCAAAAATGGAATCCACTGAAGCCGACATAGAAGAATATAACATAGGAAGCTCGGAGGAACATAGAAAGGTCAAACTGTCCAAAACCCTCCCACCTCATGTAAAACATAAATACATTGAGTTGTTTAAGGAATTTAAAGATGTGTTTGCATGAGGATACCAAGATTTGAAATCATATGACACCAGCATCATCCAACATAAAATCCCCCTCAAAGAAAACCAAAAGCCTTTCAAACAGAATTTAAGGAGGATAAACCCAGTATTACTACCATTGGTTGAAAAAGAAATCAAAAAGATGTATGATGCCGGGATAATAGTGTCTCTCCAATACTCTGAGTGGGTCTCAAATCTAGTATCAGTTAGGAAAAAGACTGGTGAAATCAGACTCTATATAGACGTCCGAAACCTAAATAGGGCATGTCTGAAAGACAACTATCCTCTGCCCAAAATGGACCACATACTTCAGAAGGTAGTAGGCGCTAAAAGAATCTCATTGCTTGATGGTTTTTTTGGTTATAACCAAGTGTTGGTTTACCCTACCGATCAACATAAGACAGCTTTCACCACCCCTTGGGGCACTTTTATGTACGTCAAAATGCCTTTTGGACTGATGAATGCTGGCGCCACATTTCAGAGAGCCATGGACATAGCCTTCTCAGAAGACATAGGTGTTTTCATAGTCATATATCTTGACGATATAACGGTATATTCTAAATCAGATGAAGAACACCTAGCACACTTAAGAAAATTTTTCAACAAATGCAGAAAGTATGGTTTATCCCTAAACCCCAAGAAAACACTTTTCGGTCTAGAGGAAGGAAAACTCCTAGGTCACATTATTTCGGAAGAAGGAATTAAAATAGACCCCCAGAGAATCGAAGGTATATTACAGATAAGTCACCCCAGAAACATAAAGGAGTTACAGTCCTTTATCGGAAAAATAAATTTCTTAAGAATATTCATCCCAAACCTTGCTGAACTCCTGAAAGATATAACAAATATGTTAAAAAAGGAGGTCGGGGTTAAATGGACTATAGAAGCCAAAAAATCTTTTGAACTAATTAAAAGGGCCTTAAATGAAACACCAGTATTGATAAGCCCTGACTTCACCAAAGATTTTTATATTTTTTCATTTGCCTCCGAACACACAATAGTTGCGGTGTTGTTGCAGAAAAATGCAGCTGGGAAAGAACAACCCATTGCCCTTTTTAGCAAATCCCTGAGAGATGCTCCCTTGAAATATAACATCATGGAAAAATAGGCATTCGCATTGCTAAAAGCACTGAAATATTTCTGAGTTTACATCTTGCATTCTCATGTCATAGCTTTTGTCCCTAATACTGTCGTCAAGGACATTCTGAACCAAGATCCCGATGGTAAAAGAGGAAAATGGATCGCTATCATCCTAGAATATGACTTAGAAATCCGACCTACCAAACTAGTTAAAGGACAAGGACTTGCAAGACTAATGGCTGAAACCAACCTCCAAGCTTTAGATATAAATTTTTTTGATGCCTTAGAAGAACAGGAAGAATGCACACTCCCCCCTATTGATCAAATATTTCTGGATTCACCTTGGTATGCAGATATTATTTATGTATTAACTTATCTGAATGCTCCTCCGACTTTATCAAAAACAAAAGCGAGATTTCTTAAACAAAAATCTTTAAAGTTTTGTATTATAGATGGTTTTTTGTATTGGAAAAATCCCACTGGTATGCTGCTTAAATGTTTGATTGAGTCTGATGCAGGGAAAATTATGCATGAAATGCATGAAGGGGAATGTGGGGGCCATCTCTACTGGAAAACCACAGCAAACAAAATCCTTAGAGCTGGTTATTATTGGCCTACCTTATTCCCTGACACTCATAAACTAGTTATGACATGCCATAAATGTCAAAATTTTGATGGCAAGAAAAAGCTTTTACCTTTGCCCTTACATCCCATTATAGTTGAAGGAACCTTCCAGCAATGGGGTCTGGATTTTATCGGGGAAATTCACCCTTCCTCATCTACTCAACATAAATGGATCCTCACAGCCACTGATTACTTTACCAAATGGATAGAAGCCATACCTTCTCGGAATGCCACCGATTCAGTCATCATCAAGTTCCTAGAAACCAATATCCTATCTAGATTTGGCTGTCCCAGAAAGACCATTATAGATAACGCCGCTGCCTTCTCCTCCAAAAGAATGGTTGACTTCTGTCACAAGTATCACATTTCATTAGGACATTCCACAGCCTATTACCCTCAAGGTAATGGTTTAGCCGAGTCCTCGAACAAAAGCCTAGTCAATATTATCAAAAAACTTCTTGAAAAAATTAAAAAGCATGGCATGGGAAACTAGTACACGCCTTATGGGCTGATAGATTAACCACCAAGAAATCCATAGGTATGCCTCCTTACCAACTAGTTTATGGCATAGATGCCATTTTCCCAACATCTTTAGGAGTGTCGGTAATGAAGCTATTACAAGAAGCCCAAATAGAAGAAAATGACATGCAAAGGAGGGTAAATCAGACTATCAATTTACAACAAACCAGAGAAGAAGTTTATCAAAGGGCTCAGTTAGCACAAGACAAAATAAAATAGATTTTTGACAGAAGAACTAAGGAAAATGATTTTCAGATTGGAGATAAAGTTTTAAAATGGGATTCTAGAAGGGAAGATAAAGGTAAATATGGAAAGTTTGAAAATTTATGGAAAGGGCCTTACATCATCAGCTCAGTCAGTGGAAACAATTCTTTCTTCTTGCAAGAACCTGATGGGAATGAAATTTTTGGGGGTCCTGTAAATGGCAGACACTAAAGCATTATTTTTGTCAAGAGCTCCATTTTTGAGTTTGAAACACTTTCATTCATTGTACATACCATTGTTTGAAATATTGAAAAATAGAAAGGTCAAAAACATTAAAATATAGAAAAGAGGGCGAGTGAAGATAGAACAAAGCCCCATGTTCCAAAAAATAGTCTTTCGGAAAGCGAGCAAGTCTAAATGCCGCTACTAGTACTTCAATGTATTTTTCAACTATCTAGCCTAATCATAGCTGAGCATGTTTAAATTTATTTGCTGATAAGTTAGTGAGCACAAAAGATAGTCAACATTGTGTAAGATTGACTTATCACAGAGTTTAGATTAGGGAGAGATTCTGGTTCCACATGCCTAAAACAGAACCAAAGAGAGAAGCGAGGGATGAAAAATACATTTTACATCTTAGCCCCACTTGTCTAGTTTTCCTTTTGCTGCAAAATAATATTTGTGTGCAGCTTGTCTTTTATGCCGCAAATTCATGACAAATCAGACTGCCTAATCCTGATTTGATCATCTTTTAAATTTCCTGTTTTAGATTAGAAAACAAAATCCTGTCAAACTGCTTAATCTTGACAGTCGATCTAGCATAGGTAGAGTAATGAAGGAGTTCATCAGTTTAATCTGAAATCCCGGCAGATATAAGAGTAGAAATAGATAGGTTCATTTTTCAAAAAGAAAAATATACATTGTCAAAAGGATGCTAGCTCAAATGCCCCAAAGAGAAGAAAAAATGTTAGGAAAGATAGTGGGGTAGGTAGAAGTATCATTGATGTTAACCATGCTATCACTTTTCAGAAATAGCATCAAAGAACGGTGAAATTTTGCGCTAATGGGTAAGGCACTGGTCTTCATAAGCCAAAAATTTGATTTCTGGACACCTCCTGATGAGGATCTGCCCTCCCCAAATGGAGCCACTGTTAGTCATCAGTATTTTTCACTTGTTAATGATGACTAGATCCATAGCTAATTTTTCTAGAAGCTGATCTCTGTATGTCAATTTGTCATCTAGAAAACCCTCATAAAACTTTTTTCGCCTTCCTGCTTTTCAGTCTGTCCATTTCAAGGTTAAAACTCATTATCACTATCCTTTCTAGCTTTAGCCCTACTGGTCTTCCCATCAGCTCTAAAAGGAAAATCCAAGTCTGTTTCAAAAGCCTCCCCTAAGTTAGGAAGTGGCGCTTTGAGGCATTTTACCCTTGACAACCATCAAAAGGCCAAAAACCTCCATCTGCTACAGACCAATCATGACAGACCTCCCACTCTGCAAATGAAATTGATCACAGCTCTAAGTCGCGCCACTTACACACCCCTAAGTCTCAGCACTGCATAAACCATAGTCTCACGCTGATTTTAGGTGTTTTACAGTGTTTTATGGATTTTACAAAGACAGGAAACATGTCATCATCTCAGAAGAAATTTCTTGAATCTAAATTTAGAAGAACAGCTGCTTCTCAATGTAAACATGAGCCCGAGATATATCTGCAAGACAGAGAGTTACTCATCAAGACCTTGCAGCTTCCTTTCAGCATGAAATCATAGTAGAAGAAAGACACCACTGTCAAACAGACTAGTAATTTGTCATGGCCAAGAACCTCCTTCATCTACAAGCAGAGGGTTAAGGCGCCTCTATCATCTACAAGCAGAGGGAGATGGCCAATATTAACTTCAAGGATTACAAAAATTACTATAAACACAGGTCTGTTTTTTACTAGACAGTAAAACAGTGACTCTAGGTTTCTGAGTGAAAGTGATGATCAAAACAGGGCTAAGATCTGGAATGTGCAAGACAAAAGAAAGCATAGGTTCTGGTCTTGTGTCCTATAAAAGAGAATCATGTGAAGTTTCAGTCATCATCAGGGCACATCAAAAAGGGACTCCTTAATCAAAGCTATCATAACAAATATCTCTGCAGGGGTGTTTATATGAATAGCTTCAATCAGTCTTGAGCAGGAAAATACTTCAGTGAAAAGACCCCTGTGTGTTCTTTTGTTCCTGTTGAAATGTGAAATACAGTCCATGGTTTCTGGATGAGCATAACGAAGAGGCAGGAAAGTAGTACACAGCCCCAGATATAAGACATCTTAATATCATTCCAAGTGCCAGTGCATTCATAGTGTTGTGATCTACACTCCACCACAAAGACAAATGTATTCTCAGATGCAATAGTTTGGTGATTTCAGAGCTCCATTAGAAGAAAGTGGCCAAAGGAACCTTGGTGTCTGTGAGTAATTATAGCTGCTTTTTCACATCTCACATACTTATCTTCTCAACACAGAGGTATAAAAAGGTCATGATATGAAGTTTTAAACCTTTGGGGAGACATATCATTAGTGAAAACAATTCTAGTTATAGACAGCCTGCTGCTCCAACAAAACCAAATTGAAGAAAGGCTGACAAGTCATGTCATTACACAGGAAAAAGAAATAATGGTTGTTTTTCAAAGAGTACTAATCTCCCTACTCATAGAGGTTATCTTTCAAATAAATTATCATAAGTTTACCAAGGAAAGTGGGTGACAGTTCAGTTTCCCCTCACCAAAAAACACTGCAATGAGACAATGAAGACCTCCTTCACAGGAAACAAAAGGGCAGTTCTCCTTGCTTCACTTTTTAACTTTGGTGTATCATCTCTTGTTTTGTCTTCTACCCACAGTCAAAGAGGAAAACTCAAAGACACCTAACAGTTGCATCTACAGCCAAGCAGCATCTGCCATCTAATTCAGTTTACACAGTGGATAAGACTATACCCATAGCATCCAAAGCAAAAATGTTAGTTTATGTTGCAAAAGAGAAAAGGGACCTCTATCAAAATGCCAAAGAAAACCTCCTGCGATATAAAATATCCTCTACAGGTATCTTCTTTTTAGATAACAAAGACAGACCAGGGTATGAAAGGGGATATTGAGGTGACATTTCAGCTCCTTCTTCAGCAAAAAAGATATTGCAGATAGGTTTACTAGTTCCCACATATGCACAAAGATCATGACATGTTTTCAGGTATTGGAACCTAGTCAAAGCAAGGTAAGCACGCCATTTTAAAAAGAGGATGAACTTTCCCTATGAAGAATATGCCAAAAATACCAAAGGGCAGACCTTTTCTCTCTATGAAGAAAATAATTCAAGGGCAAAACCTACAAACTGGCAGGTTCGCTATCATTGGAGGAAAGTGAAGGCAGATAGTCAAGTTTCAAATTTTCATAAAGGTTAAGAGAGGTATCGCTCACAAATAGATGGTTTGTTACCCTTGTGCACATATCCACAATAAAGATATCAGTTGTATGTTCAAAAAGGAGTTTTCAAACTTCAGTTTAAAAACAAAGGCTTTTCAAAAGAAACGTTGAATAAACCCTCTCAAATCAAGCATAAAGGGACCATTGGCCATTTTGTGCATTCCAAAGTGATAGAGACCATTGCAAATTCATCGTGTAAACACCCAAGCTCGAGCAAACCCCCTTTGCTGCCCTTAAGATCAAACAAAGAAGTTTCGGAGCGGTTTGAAGAAGTTTGTCATAGTTTCACTGCGCAGCGTGCCTGGAATAGCGCATGACGTGCTCAGAAGAAATTTAACACGGGCACTCAACTATTGCGCGGCGCGCCTGTACATGTGCACGACGCGCCTGTACGCAACGCCCGACCGACCCGACAGAGTCACCCGACAGCCCATATGCGCGGCGTTTTCTCATTCAAACGCGTCGCGTTTGTTGATTATGCCTCCAACCGCCTTCAAAGCAATTCCAACTCTCAGAGCAAAGTCTGCCACCGTCTTCTAAAGGTATTTTGTCTTCCACCCTTACAATTTTCGAATTTCTAGACAATGTTTAAGGCGATAAGGGCCAGGATGGAAGTCAAGATTTTTGAGTAAATGTGTTAAAGGAGAATAATAGTCAGTTGGGGTTAGAGGTTGAGATTGCTTCAAAAGAGCCTATAGACTGCCCTCTAAACAAGGTTAAGAGATAGAGATACTGTGTTAAGGCAGAAACTCAGTATTTGCAAATTGAGACAGTGGCTCTAATTTTCAAACCACAGTAATCATCCACATTTAACTTGGTCATCATTCAAAGTTTTCTCAGTATGCTGAAGAGCAGACTCAAGGATATTTTCTAAAACATAAACATATTCTAGTATTTAAAACTGTGAGTTGCCACTGGGAGGTATTGACAAAGCTTGTGAGTGAAAATTGGTAAATACAGGGCAGTATATTGGTTCGAAGAAGTGTTTGCTTACTACAAAGTTTTTATTGACTGCCTTCAAACTGTGTTTTCTGTTGATAAGAGAAAGATATTAAACCACTCACAAAACACAGTGAAACAATATTGAAAGAAGGAAAGAGCAGTAAGGTGCTTAAAAGGGTGAAAATAGTAGGTGTTATTAAACTGAAATTAAGGAAGTACAGAGCATGAAGAACAGTATTTGTTGAAAAAGAATTGATGGTTGACCAAATTCTAGAAGACTCTGTCACCTGATCCTATGACACAATAGCCTCTGACTATGAAAGATACTTGTTGATTGACTGTGTTTATGATTGTTGAAACCACTGGTGGAGAAACACACCAAAAGGAGCAGTGTTTTGTTTAAAAGAAGTTTGTTGGTACTATGACTGTTGCAAGACCTTGACTGCCACCTTAAAAAAACCTTTCAAACTTTGTCACCTAGTCCTATAACAGTGGATTTGGGCTGAATAAGATATACTCTGGTTGATTGTTTTCATTTTGATTAGATCTGCTGGTGAAGGGCATACAAGAAAAAAACAGTGTTTGAAGCTCAGAAGATTGTATTTTTACCTTAGTCTACCAACACAGGAAGGTGTCTTCACTATGTTTTCTTTGACTTGACTGTGTATGTCATTATGAGTATTTGCTGATTTATATACAAAGGCAAGAAGAAGGTTTTGTTTTGAAGAAACAGGGTCTTATATCAAAAGAGGGCATTTCACACTACCCTCAAAATCATTCTTGCATTATCATACAGTGAATTGACAGGAGGTTGAAACAGAGTTTGGTGTAAAGAAGGCATTTCAAAAGCCTTGTAGTAAATTGGTGTTTTAAAAGCACATCTAGGTCAAAATTCCGCCCAGGCAGGACAACAGAAGTGGTTTACATAAAAGATATGAGCCAATCTCTACAGAGGAGGTCAATGCTCATCCATCCATCCTCTTCAAATTTCATGAGGTAGGTTGTCTAGATTTCTTCCAGAAGGTACAGGAGGTCAAAATTTTCTCGCCTTTGACACACCTATGTGCCCTAAGGTTCCAGAACAAGCATTTCCAGGTAGCAGACCTTGATTTCAAGTTTTCCCCGAGGTCAATGTCCAAAGCCACCAAAATTCCATATCATGGCGAGAAATGGTTCAAACAGACCCATCTTGACTTGGACGATTACAAGCCTTTCATCAAGCCTGAACATAGAGATACTTGCACTGCTATTTTTCCTTTTTCTTATCTTCTTGACAGCTATGCTCCTCTAATGAAGGTCATAATGAAGTATTTTACTTGTGAAGGGAGATTTACTCGAGTTTATGCCTGCCATGTCCGACTATTGATGCATTTCACTAGAACCAGGCAGCTAAATCTCCCTTACTTTTTATACAAGAGCATCGAGAAGATGGCATCCACAGTCCAGAAGAAGGCTCCATCTCTACAAATACCTTCCCTTTTCCATCATTCTCTGATCAAAATTATCATCCTACACCAGCTAGAGAAAAAAGAGGTTCCATGGGATGTTTTTATCAGCCACCCAGATTTCTTTACTATTCCTCCTGTCCATATATCTCCCACCCAGCCTGTTCATCGCCCTGTACCTTTGTCCAGCAGGCCTACTCCTAGAAGGCTCAAGTTTCCTACAGAACAATCAGGACAGCATGAAGAAGAAAGACATGAACAGATAGAAGAGGAAGAGGATAAACTTGAAGAAATTGATGAAGACCAGCAGCATGATTTTGATGATCAGGGACAACAGATTGAGCCACGTAGTGAGTATGAGATGGAAACACACCAGCATCTTGATGTTGGTAAACAGGAGCAGCAGTTTGAACAATAAGAAGAGATGGGTGAAAAACAGCAAATTGCAAAGGAAGAGTAGCAGCTTGATTTTGATGAAAAAGGGCAGCAGGTTGAACCACAAATTGAACAAGGGATTGAAGTGGAACAACAGCTTGATATTGAAGGTCATGAGCAGCAGTTTGGGCAGGAATTTGAGCAGCAGCTTGAGCCACGCAGTGAGCATGAGATGGAAACACACCAGCAGCTTGATGTTGGTAAACAGGAGCAGCAGTTTGAACAGCAAGAAGAGATGGGTGAAAATCAGCAAATTGCAGATGAAGAGCAACAGCAGGAGCAAGAAGAAAAAGGTGCTGAACAACAGCATCTCAGTGAAAGTGAATAGCAGGGACAAGAGGAAGAGCAGCAGCTTGATTTTGATGAAAAAGGGCAGCAGGTTGAACCACAAATTGAGCAAGGGATTGAAGTGGAACAGCAGCTTGATATTGAAGGTCATGAGCAGCAGTTTGGGCAGGAATTTGAACAGCAGCTTGAGCCACAAAATGAACAGGAAATCCAAGCATAGCAGCAGCATAATGTTGATGATCAAGGTCAAAAATAATTTGAGGCAGATCAACGTCATAACATTGAGGGGCAGAAACAACTTGAAGAAGACACACATCAGCCTCATGAAGAGCAGCAGTTTCAAGAAGATGTCAAGGGCAAAGCAATTGTGCCTCCCTCTCCTAAAAAGACAAAGACTAGCACAGCAAGAAAGAAAGGGCCTAAGGCTGCCACTCCAAAAGTGACAAGAGTTGTCCCTAGAAAAAGAAAATCGCCAAGGAGGTCTCTCACTAGTATGCCAAGAAGGAAGAGTGCAAGATTGGCCTTCAAAGGGAAAGGCAAGATTCGAGAAAAGTAAAAAACATGGAGGTGCATTAGCTGTCATTCCAATCCAAAGTGATGACAGCGATAATGAATCCTGCATCCTTGAAAACCTTCTAATCCATCAAGAAGGTAAAATTGAAGCATTGGAGAATGACCTTCATCGGGAAAAGATCTTCAATCACTTTTTGGAGATCCAAAATAAACAAATGAATGTCCATTTGGTTGTCCATGAGGCATGAGCTATCAAATACAAGAATGAGGCAGCTAAAGCACACATAAGGATAGAGGAGCTTATCGGTGAGTTTGATGAAGATGAAGAAGAGGACCAGCCTAGGCGGAAGATGCCTAGAACCATAGGGCTTAAAAGAGCCCTGGAAAAGCAAAAGGAAGAAGAACAGGCCCATCTTCAAGCCTTTCCCCTCACTGCACTACTTGAGCAAGAAATTGAAGAAAATAAGGAGGCATGGCTAGAAAGAGCCAATAAAAACTTGGAGATGAAGCTTGAAAAGGCAAACAGAGACCTGGAGCTGCAAAGGAAGATGACACGGCACTATCAAAAGTTGAATCAGTTTGCCCAGCGCAAGCTAAAGGCCACCCAAGCAAAACTGAAGGAAGCAAAGGGGAAGCGCCCGACACGGAAAGAGAAGAAAGGCACATCAGCACTTGATATTTTTGCTTTAGCTTCGGAGCATGTTGCTAAGGACCCTTGAGGGTCATGCATACCAATTTTGGGCTCATTTTGACAACTTTTGGTTTTTTGGCATTTTTGGGTTTTTGGTCAAAAACTCATAAATTCGCCATTTCATTTTGAGGATTCGTCAAGGGAGGAGAATGGTACCATCGGATGCCATAATTTCATGAGCAGGCCCTCAGTGATTTTCAGAGCATTTGGAGATCATTTGCCCCTTCAAAACAACGAAAAAGGCTCACATTTTGCACATTCTGCCCAGTCTATCAGCAGACTGTAATTTTCTGGATTTTTACACACAAGTGCAGATTTGGAGGACTTCTGGGCATCGGATTGGAGAAATTTCAGTTGCGCCAGAAAGTAGACACTCAGAGATTTCCAACAAGCTATCATGAGCCTCGTTTCAACATCAGGAAGGCTGCCAAATGTTTCTAGCAAGTAAGGGGACCTTTTTCTGATATAAATTTGAAGTATTTTTGTAATTTTTGAACCTCAAAAATCTGCTTTTTCCAAATGTGCGTTTAGCTATTTTTGCACTTGGAAAATGATGCAAAGTCAATTAAATTCCCTTTTTTAGCAATTTTTAGATATTTTATGAGATATTTTTGTGCCTTGGGCTTTTCAAAGCCTCAAGGACAAGTTTAGATATTTTGATTGGGCCATGGGGTTTTCCTCACTTGAGCCTATTTATTCCACAAGCTCTCATTGTAAACAAGGCTGAACTTGAGAAGAGAAGCAATATATTGGTCATATGAGCTTTGTAGAAAATACTTGTGCTATGCTTTTGGATTGCCTCTTGAATGTTCTTGGATGGATGATGAAGGATTGTTGATGGATTCCATGACATGGTAGAATGGTATAGTGTTTCTTGCTTTGTTGTTGTCTTCTAGTTTTCATTCATGATACATATTTATTGCTTGCTATAGATCAGTGGAGAATAAATTTGAGATATGCCCATGGAGGCACCTCAAATTTCCTGAATCTTCATAGCTTTTATGTTTTCTTCTTCCTTAGTTGCATTAAAGAATTCTTAGCTGCTCTTTAACAACTTGAGGATATTGTTGCTAGTTTCATTCATAGTTCTATGCATGTTAAGTAGGATGTATGGTGTGCCCTGCTTACCTATGACTATCCATAGTCCCATCCATGAAACTATCTCTTTGACTGATTAGATTATCATCTTGTTGAACCAAGGAGGCCTAGTTCCGATCTAGCCCTTTGCCTAAAACTATGCGAATCTTGTTATTCAAAGTGCCCAATAACTTGAAGTACTGTGTTTAGGCGTTTCGGCATAGTGTTTTGAGTTGTTAGTCCATCTTATGTGTTTTCCCCAAATTCTGATAGCCATTTCCCAAAGTTAGAGGGTCTTATACTTCTATGCATGGCTGGAATGTTTGTTTCGATGTGTTGATTAGTTTATAGTTACATTTTGCATGATTAAGGGTTTTTCTTTACCATGTTTATGTTATCTATCGAACCAGTTATGCTTGAAACTCTTTTTTGTTCACAAACATGATGTCCATTTACTCCATTTTGCCCAAAGATCATTTCTACCTTGAATCAAATCGACCCTTCAACAGCCTTGTATCGTCATCTAATAGCTTTCTTGACCTTTTGACCCCATAGCCCAGTTAATCTACATCTTGTTATCTATTTTATATCTTTGATCAGTTTCATCCCTCACAACTTAAAAAACAAAAAAACAAAAACTTACTACATAAATAGCCTAAAATCAGAACACAATAAGCGAACACATAGATATCCCTTACACATATAGAGAGAGCCCTCTCTGAGTCCAGGAAGGCTAGGTCCTCGGGCTCCAAAGCTTGGTTTGATGTTACATCGTCATTTGGCTCACCAATCGGCCAAATCACTGGACCCTAACAGAATGAGTCAAGTTTAAATAGTTTGACTCTTCATAAATTGTGGCGAACGTTTGACAAGCTACACACAATTTTGTTTATTACATCAGAGAAAAACGTAGTGGCATTTGGACTTGCACACTTTCCTTGGCCTTTCTTTTGGTGGGGTTCATTTTCTTCCACTTTTTTGGCCATTTTTATTTTTTCACCCTTTGATTTTTCTTTTAGGGTATACCCTCTTTACAATTTTAAAATTTTTTGATTTTTTGATTTTTTTGAAAACATGGAACACCTTTGCAACAAGAAAAAGGTTTTAACACATTGCATAGTTCATCAAGTAAATCATGAAAAATGACACCTATTGGTATAGGAGTCTAACAGATGCCATGGTGGATGAGTATAATTATTGTCTGAAACAGTGCATGGGAGATTGTCCCGCGACCGGAGGGGAAATCAGTGGTGGGTTCGCGATGGATCTACAAAGTGAAGCAGGCAGCTGACGGGAGTGTGGAGAAGTACAAGGCAGGATTTTTTGCCCATGGCTTCTCACAGATCGAGGGGATAGATTATGAGGAGACCTTTGCACCTGTCGCAAGGTGCTCTTCCATACGGACTATCCTAGCTCTCTCAGCGCAGATGGATGTGAAGACTGCATTCTTCAACGGAGTCATTGAGGAGGAGGTGTACATAGAGCAGCCCGAAGGTTTTGAGATCTTCAGCAGTGAGTCGCATGTGTGCAGACTCAAGAGAGCACTGTACGGGTTGAAGCAAGCACCTCGTGCTTGGTACACACAGATAGACAGTTACTTCACCGGACTTGGATTCTCCAAGAGTGAGGCGGATTCTAACCTGTACCAGATTGTGGTCGAGGGGAAGTTGCTGATCATTGTACTGTATGTAGATGATCTGATTTTGACGAGTGATGAGCTGTTGATACTTTCATGCAAGGAGGATCTTGCTAGAGAGTTCGAGATGAAGGATTTGGGCCTCCTTCATTATTTCCTGGGATTGGAAATCTGGCAGCGCAGTGGTGGAATGTTTGTTTCTCAGGGTAAGTATGCCCGAGAGATACTGGAGAAGTTCAACATGCATGACTGCAAGCCTGTTGATACTTCTCTTCCTGGAGGTTGGAGGAAGGAGGATGCTACTTCGGTGGAGGTAGTGGATGCCACTGTCTTTAGACAGTTGGTGGGGTCACTTATGTATCTGGTCAATACACGACCCGATATATGCTATGTTGTTAACCAGTTTTCACAAGCTATGGTTAAGCCTACCAAGCTCTTCTGGAAGGCAGGCAGGCATGTATCGCGTTATCTTAGAGGCACATCGGGATATGGCTTGTGGTACAGACAGGAGGATGGGGTGAAGCTATGTGGCTTCACGGATGCAGATTGGGTAGGGAGCCCAACGGACCGAAAGAGAACATCTAGAGGGATCTTCAGTATCGGGTCGATAGCAGTTTCCTGGTACAGCAGGAAGCAAAGATCTGTGGCACTCAGTTCCGCGGAGGCCGAGTATATGGCAGCAAGCTTGGCTGCATGCGAGGCTATTTGGATGAGAAAGATCCTGGTCGGGTTGTTCGGGTCACACTTGGAGCCTACTGTGATTTATTGTGATAACCAGAGTTGCATTAAACTCTCAACTATTGCATGGTTGACTTCAGTGAGAACTCAAGTGGCGGAGTTTGGTGGAGTTGATGAGACAGTTGGTGGAGTTGTGTTCGGTTTAACTTAGTTGAACTAGTTGTATTTAGTCTAACGGGAAAATACACTAGTGATGAGTGGTGTGAATTAATTAATAATTAATTCACTAATTATTAACTCATAATTCAACTAATGAACACATCATTTAACTGCAATGCATGAGCAGTTCAGTGGAGACCATTGTTAGAGGTGGGTGAATGGGTTAGTGTGACTATCAGTGTGACCATAGTTGTGCATGAGATTTTCACACACATGGATTGAGATTGCCAATGAGGATTGCGTAGTAGAAGCCAGGTGGATTTGAACTTGGATCCAACCATTATTCATCTTGGATTGCGCAGTAGAGGCAGGCAGACTTGTGGAGGAGATTTGAACCTGAGACTTGTTCAGCTTCCGTGCTAGTTTTGTGTGTAGCATGTGAGATAGTACTGAGAGATGTGAGAGCTTTGTGCTATGTATTGTTACATGTTCTCTATCATTATATTATACAGATATTTGGGGATTTTTAGCTATTTCTTTCCCCAGTACATACTGTGTTTATGTGTGCTTGACTATAGTGTTTATGTGCGCATGCGACTGTTTCTATTTATGCATATTGATGATCAATTGTAGAAGAGGTTATGTATTATTCATGAAGCTTAAATAGTGTGTAATCAGGATAATCTCGGTGAATAATTCAACAAATTATTCAAATTTCTACATCCCTCTGGGAGGGGCCAGCACCTCCAACACTTTCCCCCCTCCAGGTAGCATGTATCCAGGATATGGAATGCCTCCTCCTTTTGCCCACCCTCCAGCTTACCTCAATGTTGCCCATCCTAACCCTTATCCTTACCCATAGCCTGGTGTCCCAGCTCCTCCAACATTTGGACCTCCCACTCCCTTGCCTTCTCAACCCCCGCAATAGCAACTACTACCCCCTCCAGGGCAAGTATTTGCACAGCTGGGCGTGACTAATCCTCTTCCTTCTCAAAGAAAGAGGAAAGGAAATCAAAATCCATCTTCCTCTGGTAATCGTGGATCAAATCCTCCAAGTATTGATTCTAACACTGCTAACTAGCCACATGGTTCTCAGCCCAAGCCGGACAGGCCTCTTTGCACCAATAAGCCCTGTTCATGTTGCAATGTTTATGGTCATTACACTCATGATTGTCCCCTATTACCACAGATGTGGCAGATGTGGGAGTCTCAGGCCACCGTGTGGGGACAACATTCCTACCTTGTTGTTCCTCCCAATGCGGTTACTTCTCAGCCCGTCGTGTTTACCGATCCTTTCCCTCAACAAGGATTCATGGCTACTCAACCACCTCATGCCCTAGTAACCACTCAACCTTCCCCTTCTAGTTCCTCCGATTACCAGATTCTCATGATGACTTCTGACCAACCTCTCACCGTCGACCTTAATCTTCAAACTCGGTCTCGTCAATACTCCACACCTCCCACTCCATCTATCCCCGAGTCCCCATCTTCAGGTCCTAAAGAGCCTCTGTTGACACCCAATGGTCCCTTGTAGATCCCTCCGCCCAAAGCTGAGGTTCATACCGAGATTCCTAAGGGCCCATTACGCCGAAATACTACCTCTGGTCGAGCTGCCCATTCATATAACATAGTAGATGATCTGGCACAATTTCCTACTACCATTTCAACACTGGAACTCCTCCAGTCATGTCCTCCTCAAAAGAAGGCTCTACTATCTATCATGGGTGCTTTAGATCCTAATGATGACCAATTGATTGTTTTTGATGCCCGTCAGTCGGACCATCCCCCCCTTCCTGCTTCTGTTGCTTTCCAAATCCCAGTCAAAATCCACAATGCCAACGTCGCTCGGTGTATTATTGATGAGGGGGCATCTATATGTGTGATGTCTTCTTCGGTTTGGAAACAAGTTGGATCTCCTGAGCTGGCCCCTTCCACAATCACCCTTCGTGCATGGGATGGCCATGCCTCCCAGCCCATTGGCCTATTCCGTCACTGTCCTATCACCCTTACGGGAAAGACTATTTGCATTGACGTTGAAGTTATTGATGCCCCTCTCGACTATAACATTATGTTGGGTGTCTGCTGTCCCATCCACGGTCCACCGCAAGATGTTTTTCCCTCATAATGGAAAGATTGTCACCATCGACTAGTTGACATATCATGAAAAAAAATCTCAGACCTCCCCTGAGTCCACCATCTCTTCTATCACCAATAACCAAACCATTGATTCTTTGACTAGTGTTTCCCCCGACGTCTACAAAGCCTCCTCTTTTCTTGGAACCTTCCTGGGTCCTCCCCTTCCTCCTGTCTCTGATCCTAGCTTGGTGAATGTTTGCATGATGTAATCGTCTCAGGCTGACCTTAAGCAGCCCGCTTTGGCTAGTCAGCAACCTCACCCTCACCCACCCCAACCAGCTCCTAGCCCTTCTCCCCCACTAGCCAGCCTTCTTCCTTCTGAATCTTCTTCTACAAATAGTCCCTATGCACCTCTCTACCCTCCTAGGTCGATCACACCCGATGTCAACCACCTTGGCACCATTCCTCCTGGCCATTACCCCGCTGGTCAGATAAGTTTTCTTGCTCCCCCTACTGGAGTTTATTCGGTCCCTTTCTTGGCCACCCTATCCTTCCCCAACTTGACCTTGGGTATACCCATCTGGTACCTTAACCCTCCAACCACTACCCCGCCTGGTCACCCCAAACCTTACCTTTCTTTGACACCAGTTCAACCACTCCCCTTAGCCTCTTCCGTTGCTACAGCACCCCCAACACCTCAACAAAACCCTTCTCCTATTGTGACAGCTCCGGAAAAGAAAAGAAAAACTCGCAAGGTGGCATCCAATGACAAGGCTACCCCGTCGCACCCTGCCCCCCCTCGACCGCCAAAGCACGCTATCTAGTGTGCCTTGTGCGATGTTATTGGTCATGCCACCCATAATCGTCCTCAGTTACCGCATCTCAAGACCATGGTCAATGAAACATTTCTGAAATCCAATATCCCTGAGGTCTATGTCACTATACCTGATTCAATCCCGAAACTTAAAAACTTGCGCACCAATCACCCTTGTTCTTTGTGTGATTTCCATGGCCATTATACCCACCTATGCCCCCGCCTTGATGAGTATCATTCCTCTTTAGCCGCATACCACCAATTCAAGGCCACACTTGATCATAGACCTTCTTCACTAGCACCAGACGACCTGTCTACCCCAATTAACATTTCCCATCCTGATATTGAAATGACCGAATCTTCAACCACCATTTCTTACCTCTCATCATCACCACGATCCTCGGTGACTGACCCCTTAGTTCTGTCCCCCGATGTTTCGCCTAACCACTCATCTGCTTACTCCTTTGTCACCCCACATGACGTCGCGCATGTGAGCCTTTCCCCCCACAATTAGGAGTCTCATATTTATACCTCATCAGAAGATCCTCTTCCCTCCACCCTTCCCATCTTCCAGTCGGATGAAGACATTATGGAAGCCATGACCGAACCTAATTTTCCATGGGATGATATGCACCATCGTGCATACTTCCTTCCACATCAATCCCATGATCAATATGTTGTCGAATCTAAAGACTTCATTCCCGATAAAGTCGATTGGTTTAAAAACCCCATCCCTACACCTGATACTTTCAAAGAAGGTAATATGGCCAATATATCTCCTACCATAAAAATAGACATTTCTGTCAAACCAGGAATCCAAGAACATATCACCTTGGGCCCCCAATGCACTTCGGAAGAAATTGAAGCCTACACCCAACTCTTCAAATAATTCCGCAATATTTTTGCCTGGTCATACTCCGAAATGCCTGGACTCAATCCAGCCATTGTCGAACACCATATAGACACATGGCTTGATGCCAATCCAGTCCGTCAAAAGTTGAGACCCATTCATCCCTCCAGACGAGAAGCCATCAAAGCCAAAATCGATAAGCTCAAGTAGGCTGGTTTCATTTATCCCATCGAATACACCACTTGGGTGTCCAACCCAGTTCCCGTCCTCAAAAAACAAGGCACCATCTGTGTCTGCATTGAATTTTGTGATCTGAACAAAGCTTGTCCCAAAGACAACTTCCCCACACCATTTATTGACCAAATCATTGATGAGTGTGCAGGGCACGAGGTTCTATCCTTTATGGATGGATTCTCTAGATACAACCAAATCGTTATCCATCATTTTGATCAACTTAAAACCGTGTTCATTAGTCCATGGGGCACTTTTGCATACTGAGTCATGCCATTTGGCCTTAAAAATGTCGATGCCACTTTTCAATGAGCCATGACTTATTGTTTCCATGACTTAGCTCATATTATCCTTTCCTATTTAGATGACCTTACTGTGTGTTCTAAACATCAGGCGCAACACCTCCATGATCTGCGTACCATTTTTATCCAATGTCGCAAGTATAATATCCGTCTTAACCCATTAAAATGTGTCTTCTGCGTTCCCGCTGGTCATCTCCTAGGCTTCATAGTGTCTAAAGATGGTATAACTCTCGACCCTTTGAAGGTTCAAGCAATTCTTGAACTTCCTATTCCTCGTACCTTACGCCAGCTACAAAGTCTCCAAGGTAAAGCTAATTTTCTTCGCCGATTCATTCCTCACTATGCCACTACCGCAGATGGGTTCCTTATAATTCTTCGATCTAACACCCCATTTGTCTGGGATACCTATGCTCAAGAGTATTTTGATGCCCTCAAACATGCTCTCACATCCGCTCCTTTCATCTGTCCTCCTAACATTAACCGGGACTTCATCCTGTACATCTCTGCTTCCACCTATTTGGTTGCTAGTGTCCTTATCCAGGAGGATGATAACAGTATCAAACATGTGATATATTATGTCAGTAAGAACCTTGCCAGGATGCCTGTTTCCTACTCACATGAAGAAAAATTAGCACTGGCTATCGTGTTCTCGGTCCAAAAACTACGTCATTACATCCTCATGCGTTCCACCAAGGTTGTGACTAATTCCAACCCCATGGCTTTCCTATTGAGTCGACACATCCTCAGTGGGAAGTACGCTCGTTGGGTCATTATCCTTCAAGAATTCGACCTCGAATTTGTCACCCAAAAAAGTAAGAAAGGTTTAGTCCTCGCTGAACTCATTTCTAAATTACCTACCAGTACGCAGGATACTCCAATTAATGATGCTCTTCCCGATGAACATTTATTCGCCATCACCATCGACGACCCTTGGTACAGTGACATCCTTACTACCTTCTGAACCCAAAAGTTCACCCTTCATCTTGATCGTGATGCTCGACGACGTATCCGACACCAAGGCCCTCGCTACCTTCTGATCGGTGACGACCTTTATCATTGCGAAGTAGATACTATCCTTCGTCGTTGCCTCACACACGCTGAAGCCGAGCAAGTCCTCAATGCCCATCATAGCGGTGCTTGTGGTGGTCACCTCTCCGGTCTCGCTACCGCCCAAAAAATCATACGCGCTAGGTATTTTTCGCCTTCTCTCTTCAATGATTGCATTGAAGCAGTCAAACATTGTTCTAATTGCCAGCATTTCGCCCCTAAGGCACAAGCTCCTCCCGCTCCCCTCCATCCTGTCGTCACAGCTGGTCCTTTTTGTAAATGGGCCATCGACTTTATGGAGTGTCGACCTCCATCTTCTAGTAACCACAAATATATCATCATGGACGTTAACTATTTCACAAAATGGGTCGAGGCTATGCCAACATTCAACAATACGATAGCCACCGAAGCCCTCTTTTTCTTTAACCACTTCATTGATCGATTCAGGGTCCCAAAAAAATTGGTCTCTAACCATGGCCGACATTTTGAAGATGAGATATGGCACGAGCTATCCTCACTATTGGGTTTTGAGCACCAATATTCATCATCCTATTACTCCCAAGGTAATGGCCAAGTTGAAGCGGTCAACAAAATTCTTAAGACCGTGCTTCAACAAACGGTGAACAAGAAAAAAACCAATTGGCATCTTATGCTCTTCCCTTCTTTGTGGGATTATAGAACTTCTGTTAAAACCGCCACCGGTTTCACTCCTTTCCACCTTGTTTTTGGCGAGGAGGCAGTCGTACCAATCGAATGTGAAATTCCTTCCCTTCACTTGGCCGTCGAACTTCTCCCTGATACCCAACCTCTAGAACAATGACTCATCATGCTTAAGCGCGCCTCTGAAGACCGTCGTGTTGCATTGCAAACTCTTGAAGCAGCCAAAAAGCGCACCAAAGCTCAGTATGACCGAAAATTACACCCTCGCACCTTTCATGAAGGTGACCTTGTTCTAGTATATGACCAGGCCCACGATGCCCTCGGTCATGGGAAGTTTGACTCATTATGGCTAGGTCCTTACATCATCAGTAAATATCTCAGTAAGGGGGCATACCTTTTAGAGGAAATTGAAGGCCACCCCCTTCCTAATCCTTGCAATGCACTCTATCTTAAGAGATATTACCCTTAGCATTTCCCTTTCGAAATACGTGTTTTATTTTCTTTTAGATAGCCAACATCTGTTTGTTTTTTGTGATTCGCTATTTCACCCGGAAACATGTTGTCCATGAAGAGTCACTTCACCTCTCCTCAAAATCGGATTTCCTCACTTACAACAATTTTCCTTGAGGCACCGCTTTGCCTCCATACTTGTTCTTGTTCGTGTCGATTTCCGTCATGAGATACCATCTTGTACTCATGCTTTTATGGTCCCCTTTAGATCTTCCCCCACTCCATCATCATCATTAGTGTTAGTTTGTCAGTCACTCTACTATATTCTCTCATACCTTATTTGAGGATCCCTTATTGCCTCACCTACGGCGGACCTCCTTCTGTCGACATCAGCTCATTCACTCTAGAAGACAGCTCTAGAGGGCGGTGTACCTTGGTTCCAGCTTCTCCATTTGTTCGGTGCCTCGGATCAGGAAAAGGGATTTCTCATTACCCTTTGACTTGATTGTTTCTCCACTCCAGCTCCTTTCCGCATGATCGAGATCCATATACTTGATGGTCCAGTGATGCAGCAGCAGCTATCGGTGATTCCCAGGTGTGTGTGAGATGTCTTAACCCTTATGAGGGGATGGCCCTATAGGTAGCCCCCCACATGCCCGGATGACCTCTTCATTCCAGCCTTTGATGCAACTCCATATATTTGATGATGTCGGCCTTAGCCGCTTGCAGCGCCTCTTTGATTTGCATGTATCAGTCAGATTTTGCGAGCCCTTCCTCGTTTATAGGGGGCATTTGGGTTGTATTTGTATCTCATGTACTCAGATATTATTGTATAAGTCTTGGTCGTTATCCCAGGCACAACATGTATGTGGGATTCATTCTTCTATATTTTATCTACCTCGTGATTATGCCAGCATGTACTTTATAGTTCGGTTCCTTGTTTACTAGACACACTATTCTATTGTACTTTGTCTTGGCGGGCATAGGTATGCCTCCCCTGCCGCCTTTAGCACAGGTACCATCTCATAAAAAGAGACTTGTTGCACCTGTAAGTCTCGTCTCCTCAAGGTCTAGTCCTTTAGCACATTAGACTACCTTACATTTCTCTCTCTGACTTCCCTCTTGACGTCTGGTGATTGAGTTCTTACAATGTACTTTGGTCATACGATTTGCTCCTAACACTCGTATGCTGGGGGGAAATCTGTTACACCATTTTTTGGTCATCTAACCTATTGTCATTAGATGGACCCAAGTACACCATGTAAGACCAATTTTACCCTAAGTAAATTTGCTTTCACTATGTGAAATAACTTAGTAAAACACCTTTATTAAGTTGTTTATGGTCTAAACAGGAAACCCCAAAAGGAAATAATAAACAAATCTATATTTGTTTATATTTCCTCAAGGAATAATTAGTTAAACATCAATTTAATTATTATTCCTAGTCATATTTAACCCAAAACAAGGAAATTAATTAAATAAATCCTTATTTATTTGATTATTTCGTAGGAATAAGTTATTTAATCCTTATTTAAATAATATTCCTAGTTAAATTTGACTAAATCATTTATAAATAATTAAATAAATCATTATTTATTTAATTATATTTCCACCATTTCCTTAAAATAATAAATAAATAATTTATTTATTTATTATTTATAAATAAAGGATTCGACCCAAGTCAAAAATCCTTTTCCCTCCAATAAATATAATAAAATATTCCTAAAAGGTGGTTCTAGAATTTGGTTAATAATATTTTATGCATACACCAAGTTCTAGAATGCCCTAATATTTTGTTATAAATAGAAGGGTTTTTTCATTCATTTGTCACCTTTCATTGCATATTAGATCACTCTGGATCTATATTCTTGGTCTGACTTTGAGCCATTATCATTTTCACATTCTCCATCATTTTATTTGTGAACTCCCTTTGAGTTCTATGTTTGTTTGGGTTTTCTACACCAACAAGAGAGAGAAGTTTTAAATTTGAAATGCTGAGGACTTTCAAGAACCCATCCCATTGAGGAGAATTGGCAACACCTTTCTTTCAAATACATTGTTCTTGTCTTGTCTATTGGACGCGTGGAGCAACATTTCATTTTCACTGCTTAATGTCTTTTATTCTTAGATCTGGATTTGTACAGCTTTATTTGGATCAACTAACTGCAGATTTAAAGATATTGGCAGCCATAATTGATGTTAGGGATATTTGTTATGCGTAGCTAAAGTGGTATTTTTCCGATGAAAGATTCATACTAACAAATACTTCTGTAGAAGATGAGAAAATGTTGGTTGCAGAACTTTGAAATATACTTGAGCTTGAAACTCCTACTTGTAAATAGTGTTCACTGGCTCTTGAAGCTTTGCTTGTGATAGATAAGTTAGTCTGGGAAGTGTAGATGATTGCTAAACTAAAGCATTGGACTTGAAGCTGTAACTGGTTTGAAGCATCAATACAAGTTGATTTATGGGATCCTGGTCTATGTCAACGGTGATGTTATTTCTTATTGTGAATTCTTATTTTATTTCTGTTTCCACTGTGTTCATTTTCTCTTATAAAGAACAGCATGCATAGATTTAGGACCTATTGTATATCAGTACCCTTCTCGGACTGAAAATATTTATCTACATGTTTTCTTCCAATTTGTGTTATTTCGGAGTGATTTAATTCAGTTTAAGCATATTAATGCTGGCATTCCCTCATCCTACTGTCTTAGCTAATTGTTATTCTTGAATGTTATTTTCTGTTCAAGTTAAGTAGAGATAAACTATGGAAGATATGGTGAACCCTGGTCGTAGTTTTGTCCCCAAAGACTGTCTGAAAGTTTCCCTTGGAATGTGTTAAAAGCTGGCTAGTTTCAAAGTACTTACTAGATCTTAGGCCATTCTTTGTTATCATTGTGTTTGTCTTGAAAGCTACCAAGTAAAGAAGAGCCAGGAGAGGATTTGTGGTGAGCCCGGCCCGCTAGTTTCTTCTCCAACAGTTGCCTTCAAGTTTCCCTCTGTTTTTAAATGTTTTTCTATTGAAAGTGTATCAAAGGCTGGCTAGTTTCGAAGTACTTACCGGATCCTAGGTTACTTTTGTTTTTTTCTTAAGTGTTTGTCAAAGGCTGGCTAGTTTCAAAGTACTTAACAGATCCTGGACTGCTCTTTTTTCTTCATTCGTTTAATTTCCCCTTCTTTATGTATCATTTCATTCCATAAATCAAACTTCAGAGAGATCCTTAGACATAGATGACTTTCCCCATGGACCACTCTTTCCCCTTGTTGTTTTAATTAAACCCTATTATGATTCCATAGCCCAATGGACTAAAACCTGCAATTATCTATCTTCTTGGCCAAAGCTTACTCTGATTGCTTGCAACTTCACACCTTTGAAACTCTTTGCACTTAGAACTCTCCCATCAAATAATAGTCATGCTCAACCATCCAAAAACAAAACAAAACCCTCGGCCTTCATAACTAGCCTAATATCATTACCCAAAACCTTAAATATAAATCCATCTTTACACTTATTGGAGAGATCCTTCTCCGAATTTAGGAGGGCTAGATCCTAGAATCCCAAAGTGGTTGAAATAGTGTTCTCCATGCAGTTGGAATTTTTCCAATCTTGCTGATTACAGGGAGCTAACATTTCTGGTGACACCACTAGGGATCGAACCCAGAATCTATGGTTTTAATCTCTGATTCCCTTAAACACTTCATAAAACCTTGTGGGTAAAAAGCAGCCTTTTCAAGCACTACCAAGTAACGGTAATCATGGTAAAACTTGTTTGAATCAGTGACAAACTAGGAAAACCCTACAATTCTCATAAGAATTTGTCTAACATTGAAAGATTAGCTGGCTTAGCCATAAGAGTAGATTGTCTTTGTCTCATAACCATAGCGAAGTTGTGAAACAGATCTGGGACACTCTTAGAAACCACACAACTGAAAAATAACTCAGAAATCCCAAAAATATTTCAGATTGGAATTTAATAAACATGGTGGTGGATCATAAAACCTTTTACCTCCAAAGGAGCTAAAAAATTCCACTTGGCAACTCCACAATCCAAACAGACCTTAAGATTCCACTGGGAAGAACCTTTGTCATTATACAGTCTTTCAAACTCATTTAGAGGACTGTAGGATTGAAGGTTGTGTAAAACAGATTAATTAACCTCTTAAAGACTGTCATATCTGGTTGAAATTTTCTTGTTTAGTTGGGTCTAAAAACACATCATAGTGGCTCCCAGAAAGATTCATACTAGAGCCTACCCTGACCCAAACCCACCTGAGATAGTTGACAACCTGGAAAGTATCCTTAGGAAGTCTCCTAAGATTAAATTTTCAACTATTTTTAGATCACCCTTGAGAGCTAATTCAGTTCCTGAAAAACTTGCAGCTCTACAAGAAACACATGGTGGTGGAACCATAAAACATTTTACCTCCTTACGAGCTAAAAATTTTCCACCTGGCGACTCCACACTCTGAAACCCCCAAAAGACCAAATGACTCCTCTAGTAGAAGACCTTGAACTGATTGAACAGACACAGTGACCTCTTTTTCTGATTTACAAACATGGATTTAGATATAGACCCAGATGAAAAACATATGCTCATAATGGAGAAATTGATGTACATGCTTGGAAAGAGAATGTATAGGTTGATGGATAATTTAAACACTGGAAATCTAGAGCAAAATATACCTTTCCCTAATCAAACACAAACTCTAACCCGACAAGACATGTATGATCAACAAGATTACAAAGAGAATAAACAAGAAACCATGATGGAATAGATGATGTACATGCTTGGAAAGAGAATGGATAGGTTGATGGCTAATATGAAAATGGATGATCTAGAGCGAGCTACCTTTTCTCTTGATCAAACACAAGCCCAATCACCTCGAGATCAAGACTGTGACCAAGACATGTATTATGATCAATACTTTATAAAAGATGATGAGAAAACTTACGAATAAAGCAATGAATAAGGTTGTCAACAAAGTTTAAATTGCCTTCTTATGTCTTGTACAATGCTGATAATAGATCTTCATGACCGAAACACAAATGATAATAGTGAGTAGTGCTTCGAGGAGACAAGTAGCCATTTGGAAAACATGAAACCTAAAACTGAGGAGACACCAACACATATAGAAAACCTTCCTTTGTGTTATAACTCAGTTCAGTTTATACAACAAGAATGGCATCCTGATAACGAGGAGAAAATAACTCATGAACCTGATGTACAAACTCAGTATCATACTAATCATGAGGAATTTTTTGAAACACAAGAAGATCAGGAAACAATATAAAATCCTTAAAGTTTTCCTGCAAGCACAAGTCAAGATCCCCTAGAAGAGGCTCAAGAAAACATCCAATGTCAAAATTAGCCTTCACAAGAGACAGAGAACTGTTGTACTTCTATTCAAAGGGACATAGAAATATCCTCCCCGACGACAGAAGAAGAGATAGATTAGACTATTAATAAACATTCAGTCTCTGAAATTTATTGCAAAACAAATACTCTTACTCATTCATGAATAAAACTCTATTGCAAAGATGCAGAGATTTATTTTGTTGGTCATAAAATGTAGGGTAGCTCTTCTTCTGTTTATACTCAAAGAAAAATCTCTCCTTTGACAGAAGAATGAATTGATCAAATACTAAGCAAACAACTACCCTCCAAACCATCATCTCAACCAGACCATCTTGAACATGGTGCCTTTTCCATAGAACAAACCAATGGCACCCAAGACAAAGAGGATAGTAAGAAAACCAATGATAATATTAAAACTAGTCCTCTTTGGAATATGAATTTCGATGGGTTATGTACTAAAACTAATGCAGGTGTAGGAATATGGCTTTACAATACAGGAAAAAATTATTCTGAAGCCCATTCATATAAACTGAATTTTCAATGCACAATAGACATAGTAGAGTATGAGGAACTCCTCTTATGGCTACATTTATTGAAGAAATCAGGAGCACAGAAGATAACAGTTCATGGAAACACAGAATTGGTAATTAGGCAAGTGAAAAATGAATGCATGGTTGAACATCCCAGACTCAAAGCATATAGGGATGATGCCTTGGATTTAATAAAATATTTCAAAGATTTCCAACTTATACTTGTTCCTAAAGACCAAAATAGTTTTGCTAATAGATTAGCCCTTGTGGCTAATACATGTTTGAGACCTTGTGACAGCAAAAAATATACAATTCAAGAAAAATTCAGACCAGTTGTCCCAAACAATAAAAGATACTGGAAAAAATTTGAAGGAGAAAAACAAATACAAGACTGTCCTAATAAGGATACACCATCTTTTCAAGAAGAAACTTCTCCCTTCACTAATGTTAATCTATCATTCAAAGAACCTGAACTTATATCAGAAGCAAGCATAAATTTAGAGAAAGAAGATATTTCACTATTTTCTATTTTGCAGGTTAAGGATGATGATACTTCCAAGGAACATACTGAAGACGTAGCCCTCAAAGCTGAAGTCTTGGAAGCAGACAATCTACGAGACATGGAGAACCAAAAAGAAGAGAACCTTCATCTTTTCTTTGTTGATCCTTTGGAAAAGTGTGTGGAAATCCCAACTGGCTCAAATTATCAAGCATGGATCCTTTGCAAGAGCCAGAGACATGAAAAGTTGTCACCTCCTATGATAGTCTTGATTTTAAAGATTAATCTTCAAAATGTACTATGGATACCTCTAACAAGTAGCCAGAGTTTCTTCTTCTTTATGACATTACTCAACTAGCTACATTGGCACTTTTGTATCATATGAAGATGTAAATACTCCATGTTAGAATAGGTTAGATAGGAATGTCAATATAGCTCAATTTTGAGAGGTTAGATAGTTGCTGATTTTTGTCTCCGAAGAAAAATAAAAAACACAAAATACAAAAACAATGAAAGAAAGAAAATAGGGCAGATTGTGAAAATAATAAAGGTACATCCCCATACCAACAAAAAAGAGAGACAAGTTTGAAAGTGTGCAAGCTTAAATGCCACTCCTAAAAAACACACTTCTAGTTAGTCAAACAGCCTAATCTTGACTAATTAGTTTTAAATTTACTGCTGATAGGATAGTGAATTCGATTGGCCAAACTGTTTAATCTTGGCTTATCAGTAGATAGATTAGGATAGAAATTGAAGGTTCAAACATGCTCAAAATCTGAACCTAAGTTTCCAAACAAGATATGACTCAAATCTTTTATTTCATGTGTCAAAACAAAGGCAATACCTGGTTCTAATCAGTTTAAAATCTAAACTAGTTGATAAAAGAAAAAAAGCTCAAGAAAGAGTTAGTATGTGCAGCTTGTTTTATGCCATAGATCAACATCAAGTTAGACTGTTCAATCCTGACTTGTATGCATTTAAATTTCTGTTATAGAATTTAGAGAATAAAAATCTGTTAGACTGTTTAATCCTAACAGTTTGATAGATTAGTTAGAGAATCATATGGACTCAACTGTTTAATTTGAGTTCATGGAGAAATAAGGAGTATAAATAGATTAGATTTCCTGCTTTAAAAAGAATAAAATGTTGTAAAAGAGTTTGCCAATCCAAGTGCACTCTAATGAAGAAAAAATGTTAGATCTGTAGGATCGGGTAGGTAGAAAGCTTGTTGATGAAACTTCCATTGTCTTTATGGCTGCTAATATGTTTTTAGAACAAAAGAAGATCATCTAAGGAAAGAAAGGCAGCCCAATGGATGAGGCATTGATCAGCCTCCCAGAGAATGCAAGTCTGAAGTTCTTGATGCCTTCAAGAAGGCACCATCCCCAAGTGGAGCCACTATTAGCCAGCTATAAAATTTGTTATATCAAATGCTGGCTAAAACATTTTTGGAGTCTTCAAGAAACAAGTTTTATTGCTAAAAAGATGTTATCTCTTGAAGACTCTTGAAGGCCTCATGCCTTTGTCCAAATCTTCACTACTATTTCCATTTTTTACTCGGAAATTCTGCTAATTTCATGAGAAAAGACTGCTGCAAAATCACCATTTTTTCCCCTTCCTCCACTCAAAAACTAACCTTAATTTTTCTTCCCTTTTTCCCATAAAAATTCCTCCATCTTCATGTTTCCCCTTCTTCCATTCATGAAAATCATTTTTACATAGCTTAAAACTCATTTTTAAACTATACCGAAACCCCCAAATCCATCAAAGTTTTGAAAATTTTCATAAAAATATGTTTTTTTTGCTATGGGTTTAAGCCCCCTTGGGATAAGTCTTAAACCACTCCCCCTCCATGTGCCCGCACCCTAGAACCAGGTGCTAGAGCCTTTCAGCGCTTATCGTGTCGGAACAAAATGCAGCGCGCAAGTCTTTTTGCCTCACAAAGCTTTTCGATTGCGATTAGCCCTCCGTTTCATATCCCTCGATCATATTATCGCTTCATAAAACCTTGTGCCCACAATCGAGCACTAAATAATTGAAATAATTCATTCCCGATTGCCTTTTCCCTTTGTAAATCCGAAAACCCACTTACCCAAAGTTTTGATCTAAAATGCGCCGAGTATGATTATTATAATGAAAATGGGTAGATTGAAAGACCGCATCAAAACTTCCGATGCGATTAGCCCGTTATATTAAACTCTGCACCCTCCACTTCATTCATATAACTCATGCTCAGGACCAAAAGTTAAAGTCCCATGGCATTTAATCGCATCAGAGGATTTTTAATGGTTAGATTGAAAAGCCCGAGCCCGACCTCCGATTGCGATTGTACCTCATATGCATAAAGCCCCGGGCCTATTATCACTCCATATAGACCAAGGCCCCGCGGTCGCGCGCCAGCCATTTCATGTACATATTTTCCGCCCAAATGCAAATAAACCTTTGTTTTATTGAATTTTTGGATTTTTCATACATTATGAAGGATTTGCCGCTGGAGCATGGTTTAAAGCAATATCCACCATTGATCCAAGATGATCCAATGGCTAGCGCTGTATTGCATCAAATGTTTCTCCACCCCCGATTGGCCATCTCTCTGATTCACTCCCACCATTGATCTGATCCTCAGATCAACAACCAGCACTCAATCGCTTCGACACCCCCATGTCCATCACCCCACTGATTTAGAAGTTCCAATTACATCTGGACCGTCCACGTGTCTAGATCGGACGGTTCAAATCGCATCTCGCGACTTTGGGTTAAATTTATGTGCCCTGCTCATAAATGTTCTTCGAAAAATATCGACCATTGATCTCTGCAAATCAACGACCCTCATTAACCCGTCTCCCGCCTTTGTATTATTTCCATTAACCCCCAAAATAAATCCTAGTCGTTCATCTTTTCAATCCAACGACTCATATCAATCCCGCCGGGCCCGACCCTTGTGGGTCCTCCCTCCTCCCACTTTTGATCTCGACCGTTTATCCTTGATCCTATGGCCATGATTAAAACTGCCCTGCCTCTTATAACCTCCACATCTACCTCATATCGCGCTTCTCCTCCACCGTCAGATCTAAGAACCTTGATCCAACGGCCCACATCGCAAGTCGTGTAACTTTGAGCGCGGGCTATAATTTTTTAAAATTACGTGATGTAAGTGGTTTTCTGAGGCCACATGTCGCGTGGGGATGCATATCGCATTCCAAAAGGCAAAACTACCTCCCTTCCCTTTCGCCACGCAAAAAAAGCTGTTTTCCTCCCCGAAACCGCTTCCCCTCTTTTCTCTTGTGTGATATCGCATGCGCCCTCCACCGTCGATCTCTGCAGATCAACGGTTTAGATCTAAACCTTCATTTTCATATCGCCCTTCGCCTCTACCAAAGGATTTCAATGAGTAATCTCAATCGTTGATCGCCAGGGTTGATCTCATCCGACGGCCCGGGTTATATCCGAAACCCCGAATTTCGTTTAACCATTTTTCCTCCAAAGCAAAGGTTTTCAGCCTTTTTCTCCGCATTTTTCTTCTATTTAATTATAAAGGGCCTCTCCACTTTATGTTTTTCGACTAACCCCCACCTTCGATCCCTGCGCGATCAACAGATCTAATATATTTTCTCCCTCTGCTCTCCTTTGACCTCTTCTAAACCAATCCTGACCATCGGATGATGCCATCCAACGACCACGCTCCTCCCTACAACCTCTGTCACAGTAAAACCCAAAAATGCAGGATTTTATAATATAGTTTTTTATTGTGCAGTTGTTTGAATGTTTTTCCATCATATTAAAGAGAAAGCAGAAGGCTGGGAATGATGATTCCCATGCCTTTGATTCATCAAAGGAAACCATTCGCAGGGCTCAAACTCCATGTCTCATCAATGTTTCAGGAGGCATTGATGCCATATGAGCCCTGCGTGGCCTGCACATCAACAAGACACAGTTTTATTTAATCAAATTAAAAGAGTGTCAGTGTCTACGATAGAACACAGCAGAACAAAAGATCGAAGACGATTTGGGAGATTACGGCTAAGATTTCATTAATTGAAACACAATTAATGAAAATTATAAGTGTTTATCAGACAGAAAGGTCTCCACTGCCTCAACAGAGGCAAATTGATTCCTCTCAGCTACCACAGTGCCACCTGTAGCCACAAGCATTCAAAAAGAGGCCGAAGTTATTGATCAAAATCAGATATTTTCCCCAACGTAGCCGAAGAGTTAATTCTGCTAAAGGAATTTAATGCAAAAAATATCAGCAGAGTTATTACAACATGACACAGAGCCTCAAAAGTCAACAAAAGCTCCCACCGAGCTTAATCTTAAATGTATAACAATTAATACATACAGAACATTTGTAAACTTCTTCATCGAGCCCCTCAAAGGCTGAGAAGTCATTAAGACTGTATTAATTATCTTGGGAGATCCTCATTCTTCTATAAATACTATTGTAGAAGATGAGATAATGTTGGTTGTAGAACTTTGAAATATAATTGAGCTTGAAACTCCTACTTCTAAATATTTTTCACTGGCTCTTGAAGCTCTACTTGTGGTTGATAAGTTAGTCTGGGAAGTGTAGATGATTTCTAAGCTAAAGCATTGGACTTAAAGCTGTAACTGGTTTGAAGCATCAATACAAGCTGATTTATGGGATCCTGGTCTATGTCAACAGTGATGTTATTTCTTATTGTGAATTGTTATTTTATTTCTGTTTCCACTGTGTTCATTTTCTCTTATAAAGAACAACATGCATAGAGTTAGGACCTACTGTATATCAGTACCCTTCTCAGAATGAAAATCTTTATCTGTAGAAATTTCCTGTTTCCCACCCCAGTTTTCAGTTTTGCCTTATTTCTCCTTTTATTTAAATTCCCTTTCCCATATCCTTACATTCAACAACAGGAAAATAATTTTTTGCTGAAAACACAAATTCTGGAAAATTTACAGAATGCTGGAAAATGCAGAAATAAAAATCAGCAAGCATAAAATAGCCATTCAACACATTTAACACTGATATTTTTGGTCAACATGACCCTGGAAAAACCCCCTACAACTCTTGGGGAAAACCAGTTTGAAAGCTTCTCTTTTATTTTTCTGAATATTGCTTTTTACAGTGAAACAGGAAAAACTCAAAAAAAATTCCAGCAACCAATTTACAGACTTATCTCGATTTCCGTGCTTGCACACTGCCTCAGAAATTGTGCCAAATCAGCAACAACAGAAAACAGAAAATTTATAGCACCTTAGGACAGCATTAGATGCTGTATAGCCACCTCGGGAAGCATGCCAGAACAGTTGTACTTTGTTGTACGGATTGTACAGATTTTGTACAGCAACCTCTCTCGAAATTCATGCCAAAAACAGAGTTGTAGATGTTGTCCTCTTCCTCAGTTTTTGTGCTGGAAATGACAGCCACCCTCTTCCTTGAAAAACGTGCCTAATTTTTGTGCCTTGGAGTGCACGCTTGCTGCTGTACCCTCTTCCTCGATTTTTGTGCCTCCTCACTTGGAAACACTGCCTCTCCTTTGTTGTACAGATTTTTTTCCTCGGTATGTGTGCCAATAAATGCTGATGTACCTTTGCTGAAATCTATTCACTGCTGCCCTCCTTCTTCTCACTGCTCAGACAAATCTCCAGCTCTCCTTCTCTCCTTCTCCCAATCTGCTCATGAAAGAATGAATGACCTTTTCCCTCCTTTTCCTCCTTTAACCTAACCCTAAGTGACTTTTGGGGAATCCCTAAATCCAATGGCTGAAATAGATTGAGATCTAGGGCTGCGATTAAATGCTCATTTAAATCTCACTTTCTATTTTTTAATTCACCCCACTTTAATAAAGACCCACTTAGTCATTTATTTTCAAAGTCACTTTTCCTTTCTAATTTTACATTGACTTTATTAAAGTCACTTTAAAATTAGACTTTAGTAACTTTATCACTTAAAGTCACTTTTAAATTAGATTTTAGTAACTTTATCACTTAAAGTCACTTTTAAATTAGATTTGACTTTATAAAAATTATAAAGTCACTTTAGGAGAAAAATTAAATTCTTTTGGACACTTTTCCCTAGGCCAAAGATCAAAGCCTTAGGGAACCACTTGTCCTCCAGTAACCAAATTTCAAAACTCCCTCTTACTGAGGAAGGTGTTCCTCACCACACCCATCTTGTCTCTGAAGTAGACATGATTGCCCCGTGGTAAGGATTTGGTAAGAATATCTGCAACCTGCTCATCAGTGGGAATATACTCAAGCTTCACAGCTCCTTTCTAAACATAGTCTCTAATGAAATGATATTTGATCCCGATATGCTTTGACCTGTCATGAAATACTAGATTCTCCGTGAGTTTAATGCAACTCTGATTATCACAATAAATCACTGAAGGTCTCAACGGCTGACCAAATAAGCCAAACAACATCTTGTGAAGCCAAATGGCCTCACAACTAGCTAGACTGGCTGCCATATACTCTGCTTCTGTTGAACTCAATGCTACTGACTGTTGCTTTTGGCTGAACCATGACACCACTGCCGAACCCAACCCAAAACAACACCCTGAAGTGCTCTTCCTATCAGAAGCACAACCTGCCCAATCAAAATCATTGTAACCTGCCAATCTCACTCCATCCCCCTGCCTATAGTCCAGACCATAATCCACTGTCCCCTACAAGTATCGAAAAATGTGTTTTGTAGCCACCCAGTGAACCTTCCTAGGCTCACACATAAACTGACTCATCGTGTTGACTGCAAAACAAATATCTGGTCTAGTGTTGACCAAATACATCAAGGAACCAATCAGCTGTCTATACAATGTGGGATCCACCAACTCGGAATCCGAAGCATGAAGCTTCTTCCAATTGGTGATCATCGGTGTCGACATGGGTTTACAATCCTCCATGTGGAATCTGCCAAGGATATCCACAATATACTTCCCCTACCCCAAGAAGAAATGCCCCTCCTCCTGCCACACCTCCAAACCCAAAAAGTAATGCATCAAGCCGATGTCCTTCATCTCAAACTCCGCCGCAAGATCTCTCTTGTAGTGCTCTATGAGTCTCTCTGCACCTGTAATGACTAAGTCATCCACATACAACACCAGAATGAGAGGCTCCTCACCTATCACAATATAGTAAAGGTTCGGATCTGCTTCACTCTTTGTGAAACCCATCTCCTGCAAGTATCTATCTATCCTGGAGTACCAAGCTCTGGGAGCTTGCTTCAGGCCATAAAGGGCCTTCTTCAGTCTGCACACATGGGACTCCTTCCCATGCACCTCAAAGCCCTGTGGCTGCTCGATGTACACCTCCTCCTGTATGAAGCCATTAAGAAATGCGGTCTTCACATCCATCTGGTGGATCTTCCAACCCATCTCTGTTGCTATCGATATAATGGAGCGGATCGAAGTATATCGAGCCACGGGAGCGAAGGTCTCCTCATAATCAACTCCCTCTACCTGGGAGAACCCTCTAGCCACAAATCTCGCTTTGAATTTCTCAATGCTGCCATCTGCAACATGCTTTACCTTGTAAAGCCATCTGGAAGTAACCACGGATTTGCCCTCGGGCCTCGGCACCACCTCCCAAACATCATTCTTCATGATAGAAGAATACTCCTCCTACATGGCCTCTCTCCAGACCTGCTGGCTAGCTGCCTCCTCATAGCTAGAAGGCTCAGAGTCAAGGATGCTGGTAGCCATTGCCATATAGCTACAAAACCTCTCAGGTGGTCTGCTCTCTCTGACCGGCCTCTTAGGCCCAGCAATAGATGTGGCCTCTCTCAAGGTGTCCTGAAGCCACTTGGGCTTCCTCTTCCCTGAGCACACTTCTCCCACTAGAGAATGAAACTCCTCCTCCTCATCATCATCAGGAGCCTGAACTCCTAACTGTCTATCTGTTGTCCTCCTGCCTGCACCTGAACCTATAGAAGCTGAGGTACCGTGTGAAATGTCCATCAATGGACTCCCTAGTGAACTTCTCTGTGGACTGCTCTGCATGCTGCCCGAAGCACCACCCCTCTGACTCTGCGAGCCACTGCTCACTGACGGACCTGACATCGTCATAGATGTACCTCCGGATCCTCTTGATCCCTGCCCACTGGATCCTTGCGACTGACTCAACTGCTGCTGAGGGCCTGGCTGATCCAGATACTCTAACTCTCGTGACCTCCTAAAGGCCCTATCCTCCTCGAACTTTACATCCCACCTGACAACAACTTTCCTCTGTGCAGGAATGTAAATCCGAAAGGCCTTTGAGGTCTCACTATAGCCCACAAAGATACCCTTCTCTGCGGTGGGCTCTAGTTTGGTCCTCTTCTCCTTGGGTATGTAGGAGTATGTGATACACCCAAAGATACGAAGATGACCAATATCAGGCTTCTTCCCCAAAAAAGCCTCCTCTAGAGTCATGTGCCCTAAGGCACGATGCGGACTCCTGCTCTGCAAATAAACAGCAGTGTTGCAGGCCTCTGCCCACAAAAACAATGGCAACCACTGATCATGTAACATGGCTTTGGCAGCCCCTCCGATGAATCTATTCTTCCTCTCCGCAACCCCGTTCTGCTGGGGGTTGTAAGGAATAGTGAACTCCCTCCTAATGCCTGCCTCTCAGCCTCCGCACGATAGTCAACAAACTCTCCAAGGGTGTACTCTCCTCCATTGTCCGACCTCAGGGACTTGATCTTCTGACATTTGTGTCTCACGAGCTATGAACTCTGAAACCGCTTGAAGACCTCACTCTTGGTCTTCAGAAATAAATCGGGTCCTCACAGGTGATCATCAATGAATAAAACATAGTACTCATATCCACTCAAGGAAACATGAGACATCCGGTAGCTCACATCGGAATGAATCAAATCAAGTGTCGATCCTTTCTGCTGTCAACTGCACAGGAAAGGGGATTTAACCAAACGCCCATCGCACATCCTACGCAGGTATCAAAGTGATCGATCTTTGAAATCTAACACACACAACAGTGATCTCCCACAATGTCCTCAAGGCTCCATGATACATGTGCCCCATCCTGTGGTGCCAAATCTCACACAGCTCTGAACTGCTAGCTCTGCTGCCGGTACTACTGCTCAATGCCAAAAGGGGCTGAAATGCAAACTTGTACACCTTTGCATGGCGTACACCTATCACTCTAGTTGAATCAGCTGGAGCGCCCCTGGGATATATCAGCACCTGTCCTCCCCTAAACAGTATCTCATATCCTCTATCCTCCAAAGCTGAGACGGATATGAGGTTCTTCCTCATCCCTGGCACATAAAGAACATCTGACACCTTCAAGGGAGGTTTGGACTCCCTCTGAAATGTCAATGTTCCCACACCGACTGCTCTAACAACTCCGTCATCACCGAGTACTACCTCTACATCAGTGCCACTCTCTGAAAGCTCTGAGAAGTACTCACGGACTCCTGTCATGTGACGTGAAGCCCCACTGTCCACATACCAGATACCCGAAGATGCTCCGCTAATCGAGGGAAATGCATGCTCCCTCCGAACCTCTATGGCAGATGATCCCGCACTAGAGGACTCACACGCAGTGAACCCAAACTCTCGGTCAAAACGATCTGCAAAGTCCTCAACCTCTGCTGAAGCTGCCATGCTCTAGTTCTTCCCCTTCTTCTTCTTCTTCTCCGGACACACAACTGCATAGTGTCCCATCTTCTGACAATTCCAACACTTCACCTTGGAATAGTCCTTCTGTGTGTTACCCTGTTTACCTTTACCTTTTCCTTTGCCCCCACCATTGCTTGTGGAAGCCTGCTTCTTCCCTTTGCCTTTCTTGCCTCCTGCCAACAGTGCTACATCCTCATCCTGCTCAACTGGCTTGGCTGCCCCAAGCTGACCTTTCCTGATCTCTGTCTGAATGCAATCATCCCAAAACCTCTCCCATGTGGGAAGGGTCTCACGTGTACAAACCCCATCAGCAAAGTTCATCCATGAACGGGGGAGGCCATTCACTGCAATCCGCACCAACTCAGTGGGTGGAATGGCCTCTCCAATCGCTGCCAACTCATCTCTCACATTAGTAATCTTTTCGAGATATCCAGCTGCACTATCATTACCCATCTTAATGGTCTTCAGCTTCTCCTTCAGGACCATTTTCCGGTTCTCATTGGTACTCTGGTAGAGATTGGACAATGTTGTCCACATCTCATGAGCATTTCTCTTTCCTCTCACATGAGGAATGCAATGGTCTTTGATTCCGTCTAGAATCAATCTCTTACCCTTGTTGTTCTTTCTATTATATGCTGCCAACTGAGTAGCATCAGTAGGCACATTAACAGGCTGCTGTTGGGTATGAACCATGATATCCCAGACTTCTACCTCCTCAAAGATACTCTGCATTCTCTCCTTCCAAACGCTGTAATTGGTATGCCCATCCAACCTATCCTCTGCTCTCAGTCCCAATGACATCTTGCTGTCCTAAAAACTGAAAAAAACACTGTTGTAGTAAGGATAAAAATTGTGTTTGTGAAAAATCATCTTGCTGGAATTTTCTGAGTGAAAAATCAACAGACTATATTTTTCTTCTTGATGTCCCAAACTGCACTTTCAGCACCCAAGCTCTGATACCATGTAGAAATTTCCTATTTCCCACCCCGGTTTTCAGTTTTGCCTTATTTATCCTTTTAGTTAAATGCCCTTTCCCATATCTTTACATTCAACAACAGAAAAATATTTTTTTGCTGAAAACACAAATTCTGGAAAATTTACAGAATGCTGGAAAATGCAGAAATAAAAATCAGCAAGCATAAAACAGCCATTCAACACATTTAACACTGATATTTTTGGTCAACATGACCCTGGAAAAACCCTCTACAACTCTTGGGGAAAACCAGTTTGAAAGCTTCTCTTTTATTTTTCTAAAAATTTCTTTTTACAGTGAAACAGGAAAAACTCAGAAAAAATTCCAGCAACCAATTTACAGACTTATCTCGATTTCTATGCTTGCACACCGCCTCGGAAATTGTGCCAAATCAGCAACAACAGAAAACAGGAAATTAACAGCACCTTTGGATAGCATTAAATGTTGTACGACCACCTTGGGAAGCATGCTGGAACATCGGTAATTTGTTGTACGAACTGTACAGATTTTGTACAGCAACCTCTCTCGAAATCCGTGCCAAAAACAAAGCTGTAGTTGTTGTCCTCTTCCTCGTTTTTTGTGCTGGAAATGACAACCACCCTCTTCCTTGAAAAACGTGCCTGATTTTTGTGCCTTGGAGTGCGTTCTTTCTACTGTACCCTCTTCCTCGATTTCTATGCCTCCTCACTTGGAAACACTGTCTCTCCTTTGTTGTACATATTTTCTACCTCGGTATGTGTGCCAATAAATGTTGTTGTACCTTTGCTAAAATCTCTTCACTGCTGCCCTCCTTCTTCTCACTGCTCAGAAAAATCTCCAGCTCTCCTTCTCTTCTTCTCCCAATCTGCTCATGAAAGAATGAATGACCTTTTCCCTCATTTTCCTCCTTTAACCTAACCCTAAGTGACTTTTGGGGAATCCCTAAATTCAATGGCTGAAATAGATTGAGATATAGGGCTGAGATTAAATGCTCATTTAAATCTCACTTTCTATTTTTTAATTCACCCCACTTTAATAAATACCCACTTAGTCATTTATTTCCAAAGTCACTTTTCCTTTCTAATTTTACATTGACTTTATTAAAGTTACTTTAAAATTAGACTTTATTAACTTTATCACTTAAAGTCACTTTTAAATTAGACATTAGTAACTTTATCACTTAAAGTCACTTTTAAATTAGACTTTAGTAACTTTATCACTTAAAGTCACTTTTAAATTAGAATTGACTTTATAAAAATTATAAAGTCACTTTAGGAGATAAATTAAATTCTTTTGGACACTTTTCCCTAGGCCAAAGATCAAAGCCTTAGGGAACCACCTGTCCTCCGGTAACCAAATTTCAACATTATCTACATGTTTTCTTCCAATTTGTGTTATTTAGGAATGATTTAATTCAGTTTAAGCATAGGAATGTTGGCGTTCCCTCGTCCTACTGTCTTAGCTAATTGTTATTCTTGAATGTTATTTTCAGTTCAAGTTAAGTAGAGATGAACTATGGAAGATATGGTGAGCCCTCGTCCTAGTTTTGTCCCCAAAGACTGTCTGAAAGTTTCCCTTGGAATGTGTTAAAATCTGGCTAGTTTCAAAGTAATTACCAGATCTTAGGCCATTCTTTGTTATCTTTGTGTTTGTCTTGAAAGTTACCAAGTAAAGCAGAGCTAGGAGAGGATTTGTGGTGAGCCCGGCCCGCTAGATTCTTCTCCAACAGTTGCCTTCAAGTTTCCCTCTGTTTTTAAATGTTTTTGTATTGAAAGTGTATCAAAGGCTGGCTAGTTTCAAGGTACTTACCAGATCCTAGGTTACTTTTGTGTTTTCTTAAGTGTTTGTCAAAGGCTGGCTAGTTTCAAAGTACTTACCAGATCCTGGGCTGCTCTTTGTTCTTCATCTGTTTAATTTCCCCTTCTTTATGTATCATTTCATTCCATAAATAAAACTTCAGAGAGATCCTTAGACATAGATGATTTGCCCCATGGACCACTCTTGCCCTTTGTTGTTTCAATTAAACCCTATTATGACTCCATAGCCCAATGGACTAAAACCTGTAATTATCTATCTTCTTGGCCAAAGCTTACTCTGATTGCTTGCAACTTCACACCTTTGAAACTCTTTTCACTTAGAACTCTCCCCTCAAATAATATTCATGCTCAACCATCCAAAAACAAAACAAAACCCTTGACCTTCATAACTAGCCTAATATCATTACCCAAAACCTTAAAGATAAATCCATCTTTACACTTATTGGAGAGATCCCTCTCCGGATTCAGGAAGGCTAGATCCTAGAATCCCAAAGTGGTTGAAATAGTGTTCTCCCTGCAGTCAGACTTTTTCCAATCTTGCTGATTACAGGGAGCTAACAGAATGTATCAAATCCAAAAATTATAGAGGAAAATGAGGTTTCTTCTAGCCTGCATCAACAAGCCATTTTAAACACTGAAGAACTTCAAGATATGATGGCTATGGGAAATCAAGAAAGTAAGGGATACATTGAATATTGGTTTCACTCCATTTGTTTGCAGCATCACTCCATGCTTCAACAATTTTTGGCACCATCTTTTCAAGGGAAGTTGGCTTCTCATACCCTAATTTTTATTAACATGCATTTTTCAAATTTTGGTATGTACATACTTGAAGCCTTATTTCGAAAATGATTACACTAGAAATACTCTTATACGTAACCATATTCATTTTCCAAATAAGAGTAGGTTAGTGAAAAAATAAAATAAATAAGGAAATAAAATAAACACATTTTTTTTATTTTTGTAAAAATAGTTGTTTTTGTGCAACACGTTGTGGAAATCAACATCGGTGATAAATATTTTAATTTATTTGTTTATGTAGATGAATTATATTGAAAATAAAAATTATACAAACACTTATATTCATTTTTATCACCAATATGGAAAAATTGCTTGAATATCATTTTTTGGCTTGCGAGCTTGATCAAATTTTTGAAAACAGAGTTGGGACAGTCATGTTTTGGGGGACCAAAAGTGAAAAATTTTAAAACTTGTTTCTATCCTAAGTAGCCCTTGATGTCTAATTTCCAACCCAATTTTAATTACTCCATTTGGATTTGAAACGAAAAAATTAGAACCAAAACATTGACAGGGATTCTAGTAGGCAGCTCAGGAATAGAGTTGGGACAGTCAGTTTTTGGAGGCCTAAATGACCATATTTTTTAAAAAAAATTCTATGGTATATATATATATAAATCTATTTTAAAACACAATTTTAATCACTCAATTTTGATATCGTATGAGGAATTTATGACCAAAATACTGACTGCTTATCATAAATCAGCTCTCTTGAAACTCTATTTTCTCAGCTATTCACTAGCATATTTGACCCATCAATTCTTCTTCTCTTCAAAACCTGTTTCTATTAAAGATAAATAAATGAATCTAATTTCATTTCCAATTTTAATCAGCTTAATCCGTCATCAAACGAATAATTTATGCTTGAAATATCCACTATTGGTCTGAGCTGGAAAATCCAAAATGACTCTATTATGCAGGTTGTTCTAGGAAAATTTGACATATCATAGAATTAACCTTTTAAAACCTGTTTCTATTAGAGATAAAACTTTTAATTAGCTCTCATTTGGCTTTGGAATCACTCAAATTGGATGAAAAACAAATAATTTATAATTGAAACACTTCTGGATAGCATGATTGGCCACTGCTCTCCTGCAGGTAATAAATTAATTTTACTTTGTCTGTGGATTTATTCTACAAAGTAACTACTTGTTAGTTTTTTGCATAATTCTTGGATTATGGGAGTTTTTCACCTCTCTTTCTCCATGATTTAATGTTTCATTGCAAGTAGACACTCATTTTTTGCAGGTCTTAGCAGAACAAAGAAGGTCAATTTATGGACGAGCGATTCCTGAAAGAAATTTTAGTGAAACAAGGGAATTTCATCCAGTTCATTACCCAACAGATTCATAACAAGAAGAAATGCAGAATTGGTTTCCATTTGATTATTAATGTCACTGCTACCAAAACATTTTTCAAAAAGATCATTTTTTTCCATTAACAGATTGATATTCCCTTAGGAAATAACATCATAGCTGTTGTAACTTAATAAAGTGTTGTTTCTTTTTTGATTTCTTATATGTTTTTGTGTTTTAGGTGTTGATCATGTTATCTCCCCATAATTTCAGCAGATTGGTGAGACTAAAGCTGCAGGGAAGATATTGGAACCACTTTGGGATTCTAGGATCTAGCCCTCCTGAATCCAGAGGGATCTCTCTATAAGTGAAAAGATTGATTTATCTTTAAGGCTTTTGAATGTGATATTAGGCTATTTATGAGGAACAAGGTTTTTGTTGTTTTGGTTGGGAAAAGATATGTGAAGGTAAAGGAAGTCTAAATAAAGGGTGAAGGTGAATGAAAGTGAAAAATTGATTCAGCTAAGAAGATAGGCAAGAAACAGCTTCAATCCATTGGGCTATGGAGCCATAGTAGGATTTAATTGAAACAATAAGGTTCAAGAGTGGTCCATGGGGCAAGTCATGAATGTCTAAGGATCTCTTTAAGTTGATTTTATGGAATTAAATAGAACAATAAGAAGGAGAATTTAAACAAATGAATAACAAAGAGCAGCCTAAGATCAAGTAAGTACTTTGAAACTATCCTAGTTTTGGCATACACTTAAGAAATACATAAAAGTAATCTAAGATCAGGTAAGTACTTCGAAACTAGCTTACTTTCGATGCACTTTCAATATAAAACATTTAAAACACAAAAAGAATAGCTTAAGATCAGGTAAGGACTTTGAACCTATCCTGCTTTCAGCATATTCAGAGGGAAATTTTTCAAAGCAACTATTGGAGAAGAAACTAGAGGATAGGGCTCACCATAGACTTCCCTAGCTCTACTTTACATAGAAAAATTTTCAAGACAACACTTAAGATAACAAAGAATAGTCTAAGATCAGGTAAGGACTTTGAACCTAGCCTACTTTCAACCTACTCTTAGGGAAACTTTCAGACAACCTTTGGAGACAAAACTATAGGACAGGGCTCACCATAGACTTCCCTAGTTCAACTTTACTTAGTAGACATTGAAAATAACATTCAAGAATAATTTTTAAAGTCTAGACAGTAAGAGAAGGGAATGCCAACATCTTGACTTCTTGGACTGTATTAAATCATTCTTAAACAACACAATTGGAAGAAAACATGTAGATAAGGTTTATCAGTAAGAGCAGGGTACCTTTGACAGTAAATCCTAACTCTATAATTGATGTTCTTTATCAAAGAAGATGGACAGAATGGAAAATAAAATAAAATAACAATTTACAATAAGAAAACCATCACTGTTGACATAGACCAAGATCCCATAAATCAGTTTGTATTTGATACTTCAAACCAATTAAAATCTTCAAGTCCATTGGTTCTCTACAGCTTCAAAATTCTCATCTCAACTTAGGTATCTTAAATTACAAACAGATATTATAACAGCTTCAGAAAACTATTTACAGGTAACAGATATGCAGTGACCAACCTTTGCCTCATCTTCTACAGAGGTATTTATAGAAGAAATGAGGAGGTGGGATGTAAAATAAGATCTTTAGGCTTAATTAATACAAATAAATGCTTCTTGGCCTTTGAGGGGCTCAATGGAGAAGCTTTCTGATATTTCCTATGTATTAATTGATTTTCATTATGTATTTTAGCCGCTTAGCAGAGTTTGTTGAATTTAAAATTCTTCAGGCAGAGTTTGTAATAACTTCAGTTGCTTTAAAAAAAATATCCCTGACTGAGGCAATAACTATGCATTCTTCTAATTTATTGAAAGAGGTAGGTGGCACCTTGGTGGCTCGAGAGGATTCAATTTTCCTTTGATGTGGAAGTGGAGGATTTTTGGACTGTTAGACTTCTTTATTATATCCCAAAACACCTTTAATTTGCTTTTATCTATGTTTTAGCTCTGATTAGGCTTTATCTTTGTCTTTAGGTCTTCATGTTGTCTTTAAATATGTGGATTAGGTGTTTGATAGTCGAATTTATGCCTTAATCCCTTAAAACTATGTTAAAACCTTTAAACATTGATTTCTGCTTTGATTTTATGCTATAATACTGATACTCTTTTTCTGTGGAGTTTGTTGTTTTTTTATTACTTTTACAGGTGTGCAGAGGATTTTTAAAATAGCATCAGTGCTCATGAGGCACGGATGAAACATGATGTGGAAACCCCGCAGAGTGATATTCTTCAAGAATAAAAGCTCGGGGGATCGTCATCCCCAGCCTTTGATTTCCTTTAAGAAACTATGTAAAAGCTTTAAAACCTGCAAAAATGCACAAAAAGTTATAAAATCCTACGTGGATGGGTTAAAATGCTTTAGAGGTTCAGGTTAGAGCGCAGCCGTTGGATGAAAGCATCCAATGGTGAGGATTCCTCGCTGGGGTTAAAAGGAAAGGCGGTTGGATAAACGATGGTTGGATTAAGTTCGGGCCGTTGATCCGCAAAGATCAACGGTTGAGATTGATCGGGAAATTATAATGTAGAGACAACATTATAATGAACTGGAAGACTTTGCAAAGAAAAAAAAGGTCGAAAACCTTTGGCAGAAGGGAAAATGGGTTTAATGAAAACTGGGGTTGCGGAAAGACTCTGGGCCGTTGGATTAGACCGGCAAATAGAGGTCAACGACAGAGGTTAATCGATGAAGTCCTTGGGAGAAATGGTGGAGGCTGATGGTTCAATGGTTAGGTGAAATATGGACCGTTGGATTAATAAAATGAAGGGCGGAGATTTGATCAGAGGATGTAATGTAATGGAGAAAGGTGGTAAGTGGAAAACCGGTAGCGGTTTTCACGTTGTGTTGGGGCGGTAAAGTGGTTTTAACTTTTGGAACGTGATATAGGTCCGCGCTCGACACGTGGATATCTAAAACCACCCATTTCGCATAATTTTTAGACGTTAACTCTTGGGTGTAGAAAAAATGCGAAAAGGATTCTCGGCTGTCGGATGAGAGGCGGGTAAATCCAATGGTGGAGATGAGAGTGCGATAAGTTAAGTTGCACGAGCGGAAAGTGATAGGAGGGTTGAAGGCGGATTAGATCTGAGCCGTTAGGTCTCGAGAATGGACATTCAGGGTTTTTCAACGGGGAAGAGTAGGACCCAAAAGAGTTAGGCCAATCAGGTTGAATCTGGACCGTTGGATTAGAAGAATGGACAGTCCAGATTTAATTTTAGGAAACAAAAAGAATACAAGGCAGGGGGTTGAGTGGAGATCGGGAGCAACGTGGGTCGTTGATCTGCAGAGATCAATGGTGGATCTTCGCCAAAGAGGTTACATTGTTGGGATTTGAGAAATAACAAAGGGAAGTGAGGATTGATCTGGACCATCGGATCTGTGAAATAGACGATTTGGATTGGATCGCAGAGTCACACTTCGGCGGAGGCAATACGAATGCACAAGGAAAAGCACCGATGCGATTTAGCGCAGACCGTTGGATCCATGAGAGATCAACGGTGGAGATTCAATCGACGGGTGCAATGGCAAGGAATTATGGTGGAGGGTGATTAAATCTGGGCTGTCAGTTCTTGTGGATTTCGATGGTCCAGATTGAATCGCAAGATTGCAATCAGCGGAGGAGAGAGGAATGACACAAAGGATTTTCATGATGCGATTGAACAAGGACCGTTGATCTTAGAACCATATCGACGGTGGAGATTTAACTACGGAGGTCAAAAGGCAGAGGGATGGACTTTGGAATGGAGTGATGTGCACCGTTAGATCTGGGTATGGCGGAACAAATCGATGGTTGGGAAACCATCGCAAGGTCACCAATCGGAAGGGGGCAATAAACTAATTAAATGCACCCAATGAAAAACTCCAATGCAAGATCCCAAGGATCGTTGATCGATTTTAGATCAACGGTTGGTATTCGCCCAACCAATGAACCGTCGAGACTTATAAAAACATAGGAAAGTGGGTTTTTAATGAAATGCAAAGGAAAGTTTGTATCGGGGAAGGGTTTTTATATACAAAAGGTTTAATCGCAATCATGGATTTTAAAAGCGAGAGGTAACAAAACTTAATGGAACGCTCGATTGCGATTGCGCGATCGGGCCCCAAATCTTGGTTTTAACGCTGGTTTTATGCAGAAATAAGGGGCTGGGGGCTAGGGCCAAAAGGGCTTAAGGCCTGAGCACAAAAAGGCTATTTTTTATGTTTTTTCAAGGATTTCCAAGGGTTTTGAAAGTTTTCGATAAGGTTAAAAAGGAGTTTTAAACCTTATCTAAGGGTTTTTATGGAGGAAAATAAAGGAAATAAGGGAAATGGAAGAATTTTATGAGGAAAAAGAGGATAAAAATGAAGGTTAATTATGACTGAAAAGAGGGATAAAATGAAAGGGAAAATGGGTTTTTAGCAGTCTTTCTCTTTAGGAAAACAACAGATTTTTCAGAATTGAGAGGGAAACAACAGTGAAGATTAACTCAAGGATAAGTCATCTTCATAAGACTTCAAGAACCAACAATTTGGCAATAAAATTGTTTCTTGAAGGCTTCAAAAAATGATTTAGTTACCATTTGATATGACAAATTTTATAGGTGGCTAATAGTGGATCCACATGGGGATGGAACCTTCTCGAAGGTGTCAAGAACTTCAGACTTGTATTCTCTGGGGGGCTGATCAATGCCTCATCCATTGGGCTGCAACTTTCTTCACTTGGATGATCTTCTTCTGTTCTAAAAATGTTAATAGCCATGAAAATCAATGGAACTCTATCAAACAAGCTTTCTACCTACCCAATCCTACTGATCTAACATTTTTTCTTCTTTAAGAGTGCATTTGGATTGGAAAACTCTTTTTACAATAATTTTATTCTTTTGAAAGAAAAAAACTAATCTAAGTCTACTTCTTATTTCTCCGTGAAATCAGTTTAAACAGTTGAGTTCATAAGCTTCTCTACCTAACTACTATCTATTAGGATTAGACTGTCTAACAGACTTTTATTCTCTAATTTCTAAAACAAGAAATTTAAAAAGTAGCCAAGTCAGGATTGAACAGTCTAACTTGTTGCTAATCTATGGCATAAAAACAAGCTGCACATAGATTATTATTTGCAGAAAATTAAATCAAAATGGTGAAGGCTTAAGATCTGAAAGTTCAAGAACATCCTTCTTTTTCTTCAGCTCTGTTTTTTACTTTGTTTGAGTTGTCTTACTTTTCTTTCTGGTTTAGGTTTTGGGCATATTAGAACCAGTTTGCTTCTATTTTTGGCTCAATATTAAAAAATATTAGAGCCATGCATCTTTTTGAAACTCATAGGTTCATATTTTTAGCTTGTTTGAACCTTTTTTCTTCTATCCTAATCTACCTAACTGATAAGCCAAGATTAAGTTGTTTGGAAAATCTATTTCACTAACCTATCAGCAGTAAATTGAAAACTAATTAGTCATGATTAGGCTGTATGACTAACTAGGAGTGTGCTTTTCAGGAGTGGCATTTGAGCTTGCACACTTTCAAACTTTGTTTCTCTTTTTTGGTATGGGGCTATACCTTTCTTGTTTTCTCTCTACCCTCTTTTCTATCTTCTATTGTTTTTGAATTTTTCTTTTTCCTTGAAGACAAAAATCAACAACTATTTAATTGCTCAAAAATGAGCTTTATTGACATTCCTATCTAACCTATTCTAACTTGGAGTATTTACATCCTCATATGATACAAAAGTGCCAATGTAGCCAATTGAGTAATGTAAAAAAGAAGAAACAATTCTGGTTGTTTGTCAGGGGTATCCATAGTACATTTTGAAGATTAATCTTCAAAACCAAGGCTATCACAGAAGGTGACAACTTTTCATGTCTTTGGCTCTTGCAAAGGATCCATGCTTGATAATTTGAGGCAGTTGGGACTTCCACACACTCTTCCAAAGGATCAATAAATACAAGAAGAAGATTCTCTTATTTTTGGCCCTCCATGTCTGGAAGATTGTCTGCTTTCAAGACTTCAACTTTGAGGACTATATCTTGAGAATGTTTCTTGGAAGCATCATCATCCTTAACCTGCAGAATAGTAAGCAGTGAAATTTCTTCTTTCTCTAAATATATGCTTTCTTCTGATATAAATTCAGGTTCTTTGGATGACAAATTGACATTAGTGAAGGGAGAAGTTTCTTCTTGAAAAGATGGTATATCCTCAGTAGGATAGTCTTCTATTTGTTTTTCTCCTTCAAAGTTTTTCCAGTATCTTTTATTGTTTGGGACAGCTGGTCTGAATTTTCTTGAATTGTATATTGTTTTCTCTCCCAAGGTCTCAAACATGTACTAGCCACAAGAGCTAATCCACTAGCAAAACTATTTTGGTCTTTAGGAACAAGGATAAGTTGGAAATATTTAAAAGATTTAAATAAATCCATGGCATCATCCTTATAGGCTCTAAGTCTAAGATGTTTAAACATGCATTCTTCTTTCACTTGCCTAATTACCAATTCTGCATTTCCATGAACTATTATCTTTTGGGCTCCTAATTTCTTCAATAAATGTAGCCCTAAGAGGAGTGCCTCATACTCTACTATGTCAGTTGTGCATTGAAAACTAAATTTTTATGAATGGGCTTCAGAATGATTGTTCCCTGTATTTTAAAGCCATATTCCTGCACCTGCATTAGTTTTAGTACATGACCCATCAAAATTCATATTCCAAAGAGGACTAGTTTCAGTATTATCATTAATTTCCTTACTATCCTCTTTGTCTTGAGTGCCATTGGATTGTTCTATGGAATAGGCACCATGTTCATGGCTGTCTGGTTGAGATGATGGTTTGGAGGGTAGCTGCTTGCTTAGTATTTGATCAATTTGTTCTTCTAAGAAAGGAGAGATTTTTCTTTCAGTATAAATAGAAAAAGAGCTACCATCTTTCTCATGGTCAACAAAAGAACTTTCTGCATCTTTACAACAAAGTTCTCTATGTGACTGAGAAAGAGTATTTGTTTTGCAATAAGTTTAAGAGAATAACTGTTTATTAATAGTCTGATCTTTCTCTTTTTCTGTCAAAGGGGAAGATGTTTCTATGTTCCTTTGAACAAAAGTACAACAGTTCTATGTCTCTTGTAAAGGCTGATTTTGAGGCTGGATGTTTTCTTGAGCCTCTTCTAGGGGATCTTGATTTGTGCTTGTAGGGAAAATTTGAGGATTTTCTATTATTTCTTGATATTCTTGCGTAAAAAATTCCTCATGATTGTTATGATACTCAGTTTGCATATAAGGTTCATGAGTTGTTTTTTCTACATTATCAGGATGCCACTCTTCCTGTGTAATCTGATATGGGTTATAATCTAGAGGGGGAGTCCCTATATGAGCTGGTTTTCCTCCTACATCAGATTCTGTGTTTTGAAAGTTGCTATTTTTTTCATCAAAGCACTGCTCACTAGAATTTTTTGCATTTTGGTCATGAAGTTCTCTTATCTGCATAGTGCAAGACATAGGCAAGTAATCAAAAATTTCTTGAAAACCTTCTTTATTGCTTTCTTTGTAAGTTTGGTCATCATATTCTATAAGGTGTTGATCATAATACATATCTTGGTCACTGTCTTGGTCTTGAGGTGATTGGGTTTGTGTTTTATCAGAGAAAAGCATAGGTTGCTCTAGATCATCAATATTCATATTAGCCATCAACCTATCCATTCTCTTTCCAAGCATGTACATCATCTTTTCCATCATGATTAGAATTTATTCTTGATTATTTTCTCTATCATCTTGTTCATCATACATGTCTTGTAGTGGTAGAGTTTTTTGTTGATTTGAAACAAGCATGAGCTGTTCTAGATCATCAATGTTTAAATTAGCCTCACACCTTTCCATTCTCTTTCCAAGCATATACATCATTTCTTCCATAATGACCATATGTTTGTCTTCTGGGTCTATATCTTAATCCATGTTTGTTCATCAGAAAAGAAGGTCATTGTATCTTGTCAATCAGTTTAGAGTCTTCCACCACTGGAGTCATTTGGTCTTTTGGGAGTTTCGGAGTGTGGAGTGCTAGGTGGAAGTTTTTAGCTCTTTTGGAGGTAAAATGTTTTATGGTCCACCACCATATACCAATATAAAGTATTTTTGGGTTTTTCCTGAGTTTCTATGGTTATTTGGGAGACTAAGGAGTCTATAAGAGCTTGCTAGGCCACTATGAACTCAGTATCTCTCCAGTGGAGTCACCATAAATGTTATCTCCCCGTAATTTCAGCAGATTGGTGAGACTAAAGCTGCAGGGAGGACATTAGAACCACTTTGGGATTCTAGCCCTCATGAATCCAGAGAGGGATCTCTCTATAAGTGCAAAGATTGATTTATCTTTAAGGCTTTGAATGTGATATTAGGCTAGTTATGAGGAGCAAGGTTTTTGTTTGTTTTGGTTGGGAAAACATATGTGAAGGTGAAGGAAGTCTAAATGAAGGGTGAAGGTGAATGAAAGTGAAAAATTGATTTAGCTAAGAAGAGAGGCAAGAAACAGCTTCAATCCATTGGGCTATGGAGTCATAGTAGGATTTAATCGAAACAACAAGGTTCAAGAGTGGTCCATGGGGCAAGTCATCTATGTCTAAGGATCTCTTTAAGTTGATTTTATGGAATGAAATGGAACAATAAGAAGGGGAATTTAAACAAATGAAGAACAAAGAGTAGCCTAAGATCAAGTAAGTAATTTGAAACTATCCTTCTTTTGGCATACACTTAAGAAATACATAAAAGTAATCTAAGATCAGGTAAGTACTTCAAAACTAGCCTGCTTTTGATTCACTTTCAATAGAAAACATTTAAAACACAAAAAGAATAGCTTAAGATCAGGTAAGGAATTTTAACCTATCCTGCTTTCAGCATATTCAAAGGGAAACCTTTCAAAGCAACTGTTGGAGAAGAAACTAGAGGACAAGGCTCACCATAGACTTCCCTAGCTCTGCTTTACATAGCAAAATTTTCAAGACAACACTTCAGATAACAAAGAATATTCTAAGATCACGTAAGGACTTTGAACCTAGCCTGCATTCAACCTACTCTTAGGGAAACTTTCAGACAACCTTTGGAGACAAAACTAGAGGACAGGGCTCACCATAGACTTTCCTAGTTCAGCTTTACTTAGCAGACACTGAAAATAACATTCAAGAATAATGTTTAAAGTCTAGACAGTAAGAGAAGGGAATGCCAACATCTTGACTTCTTGGACTGTATTAAGTCATTCTTAAACAACACAATTCGAAGAAAACATGTAGATAAAGCTTATCAGTAAGAGCAGGGTACCTTTGACAGTAAATCCTAACTCTATAATTGATGTTATTTATCAGAGAAGATGGACAGAACAGAAACAGAAATAAAATAACAATTTAGAATAAGAAAAACATCACCGTTGACATAGACCAGGATCCCATAAATCAGCTTGTATTTGATACTTCAAACCAGTTACAATCTTCAAATCCAATGGTTCTCTACAGCTTCAAACTTCTCATCTCAACTTAGATATCTTCAATTGCAAACAGAGCTTACAGCAGCTTCAGAAAATTATTTACAAGAAACAGATATGCAGTGACCAACCTTTGCCTCATCTTCTACAGAGGTATTTATAGAAGAAATGAGGAGGTGGGATGTAAAATAAGATCTTTAGGCTCAATTAATACAAATAAATGCTTCTCGGCCTTTGAGGGGCTCAATGGAGAATATTTATGATATTTCCTCTGTATTAATTGATTTTCATTAAGTATTTTAGCTGCCTAGCAGAGTTTGTTGAATTTAAAATTCTTCAGGCAGAGTTTGTAATAACTTCGGTAGCTTTAAAAAAAATATCCTTGACTGAGGCAATAACTCTGCATTCTTCTGATTTATTGAAAGAGGTAGGTGGCACCGTGGTGGCTGGAGAGGATTCAATTTGCCTATGATGTGGCAGTGGAGGCTTTTTGGACTGTTAGATTTCTTTATTGTATCCCAAAACACCTTTAATTTGCTTTGATCTATGTTTTAGCTCTGATTAGGCTTTATCTTTGTCTTTAGGTCTTCATGCTGTCTTTAACTATGTGGATTAGGCGTTTGATAGTCAAATTTATGCCTTAATCCCTTAAAATTGTGTTAAAACCTTTAAACATTGATTTATGCTTTGATTTTATGCTATAATACTGATACTCTTTGTCTGTAGAGTTTGTTGTGTTTTTATTTCTTTTACAGGTGCACAGAGGATTTTTAAAATAGCATCAGTGCTCATGAGGCACAGATGAAACATGATGTGGAAACCCCGCAGAGTGATATTCTTCAAGAATAAAATCCCGGGGGATCGTCATCCCCAGCCTTTGATTTCCTTTAAGAAACTATGTAAAAGCTTTAAAACCTGCAAAAATGCACAAAAAGTTATAAAATCCTATGTGGATGGGTTAAACTGCTTTAGAGGTTTAGGTTAGAGCGCAGCCGTTGGATGAAAGCATCCAATGGCGAGGATTCCTCGCTGGGGTTAAAAGGAGAGGCGGTTGGATAAATGATGGTTGGATTAAGTTCGGGTCGTTGATCCGCAAAGATCAACGGTCGAGATTGATCGGGAAAATATAATGTAGAGACAAAATTATAATGAACTGGAAGAATTTGCAAAGAAAAAAAAGGTCGAAAACCTTTGGCAGAAGGTAAAATGGGTTTAATGAAAATTGGGGTTGCGGAAAGACTCTGGGCCGTTGGATTTGACCGGCAAATAGAGGTCAACGGCGGAGGTTAATCGATGAAGTCCTTGGGAGAAATGGTGGAGGGTGATGGTTCAATGGTTAGGTGAAATCTGGACCATTGGATTAATAAAATTAAGGGCAGAGATTTGATCAGAGGATGCAATGTAATGGAGAAAGGTGGTAAGCAGAAAACCGGTAGCGGTTTTCACGTTGGGCTTAAAAGGAGAGGCGGTTGGATAAACAGTGGTTGGATTAAGTCTGGGCCGTTGATCCGCAAAGATCAACGGTCAAGATTGATAAGGAAAATATAATGTAGAGGCAACATTATAATGAACTGGAAGAATTTGCAAAGAAAAAAAAGGTCAAAAACCTTTGGCGGAAGGGAAAATGGGTTTAATGAAAACTGGGGTTGCGGAAAGATTCTAGGCCGTTGGATTAGACTGGCCAATAGAGGTCAACGGCAGAGGCTAATCGATGAAGTCCCTGGGAAAAATGGTGGAGGGCGATGGTTCAATGGTTAGGTGAAATATGGACCATTGGATTAATAAAACAAAGGGCGGAGATTTGATCAGAGGATGCAATGTAATGGAGAAAGGTGGTAAGCGGAAAACTAGTAGCGGTTTTTGCATTATGTTGGGGTGGTAAAGTGGTTTTAAATTTTGGAACGTGATATAGGTCTGTGCTCAACACGTGGATTTCTAAAACCACCCATTTCTCATAATTTTTAGACGTTAACTTTCAGGTGTAGAAAAAACGCGAAAAGGATTCTCGGCCGTCGGATGAGAGGCGGGTAGATCGAACGGTGGAGATGAGAGTGCGATAAGGTAAGTTGCGTGGGCGGAAAGTGATAGGAGGGTCAAAGGTGAATTAGATCTGAGTCGTTAGATCTCGGGAATGGATGGTTAGGGTTTGTCAACGGGGAAGGGTAGGACCCAAAAGAGTTGGGGCTATTGGGTTGAATCTAGACCGTTCAATTAGAAGAATGGATGGTCCAGATTTAATTTCGGGAAACAAAAAGAATACAAGGCAGGGGGTCTAGTAGAGATTGGGAGCAACGTGGGTCGTTGATCTATAGAGATAAACAGTGGATCTTCACCAAAGAGGTTACACTGTCGGGATTTGAGAAATAACAAAGGGAAGTGAGGATTGATCTGGACCGTCGGATCTGTGAAATAGATGGTCCAAATTGGATCGCAAAGTCACACATCGGTGGAGGCAATAGGAATACACAAGGAAAAACACCAATGCGATTTAGCACAGACCATTGGATCCATGAGAGATCAATGGTGGAGATTCAATCGGCGGGTGCAATGGCAAGGGCTTATGGCGGACGGTGATTAAATCTGGGCCGTCGGTTCTTGTGGATTTCGATGGTCCAGATTAAATCGCAAGATTGCAATCGGCAGAGGAGAGAGGAATGACACAAAGGATTTTCGCGATGCGATTGAATAAGGATCGTTGATCTTAGAATCAGATCGACGGCAGATGTTTAACTACGAAGGTCAAAAGGTAGAGCGATGGACTTTAGAATGGAGTGATGTGGACTGTTAGATCTGGGTATGACGGAACAGATCAATGGTTGGGAAACCATCGCAAGGTCACCAATCGGAAGGGGGAAATAAACTAATTAAATGCACCCAATGAAAAAATCCGATGCAAGATCCCAAAGACCGTTGATCGGTTTTAGATCAACAGTTGGTATTCGCCCAAAAAATGAACCGTCAGGACTTATAAAAACATAGGGAAGTGGGTTTTTAACAAAATACAAAGGAAAGTTTGTATCAGGGAAGGGTTTTTAGATACAAAAGGTTTAATCGCAATCGGGGATTTTAAAAGAGAGAGGTAACAAAACTTAATGGAACCCCCGATTGCGATTGCGTGATCGGGCCCCAACTCTTGGTTTTAATGCTAGTTTTATGCGGAAATAAGGGGCTGGGGGCTAGGGCCAAAAGGGCTTAAGGCCTGAGCACAAAAAGGCTTTTTTTTTATGATTTTTCAAGGATTTCCAAGGGTTTTCAAAGTTTCCGATAAGGTTAAAAAGGAGTTTTAAACCTTATCTAAGGGTTTTTATGGAGGAAAAGAAAGGAAATAAGGGAAATGGAGGAATTTTATGAGGAAAAAGAGGATAAAAATGAAGGTTAATTATGACTGAAAAGAGGGATAAAATGAAAGGGAAAATGGGTTTTTAGCAGTCTTTCTCTTCAGGAAAACAACAGATTTTTCAGAATTGAGAGGGAAATAGCAGTGAAGATTAACTCAAGGATAAGTCATCTTCATAAGACTTCAAGAACCAACAATTTGGCAATAAAATTGTTTCTTGAAGGCTTCAAAAAATGATTTAGCCACCATTTGATATGAAAAATTTTATAGGTGGCTAAGAGATCCCTTCAAATTGTAGTTTCCTCTCCATTGGCAATTGAACAATAAGGACCCCACCATGCAAGTTTTAGGAGGCAATTCTTCGGCAGCACAAATTCTGTAAAAAATTGCTTTTTATTTAGAGCTGTACATAAATTTTCCTTTCTAAGTTTATTGGATTTTCTTGACAATGGATTTGTTCTTTCCTCTATTTTTTTCCTTTGCTGTTTCCTACAGCAATTTCTGTGTGCATTTTTTTGCTGCTCCCTATAGGGAACAACACTTTTTTGTGTGCCTTTATTTTTCATGCTGTTTCTCTTAAGGAACAACAACCTTGCGTGCTTATATTTGTTTCCTATTCCTCTTAAGGAATAGCATCCGTTCCTCTGAAGGAACAATGCGTTTGCGTGTTTCTTTTTGTTGTTCCTTTCAAAAGGAACAACACTTTTTCCGCGTGTTTTTGTTGTTCCTTTCCGAAGGAACAACAGTTTTTGCCACTTGTTTTTTCTGTTCCTTTCCAAAGGAACAACAGTTTTTGCCGCTTGTTTTTTCTGTTCCTTTCCGAAGGAACAACAGTTTTTGCCACTTGTTTTTGTTGTTCCTTTCCAAAGGAACAACAAATTTTTCCGCATGTTTTTGCTGTTCTTTTCCAAAGGAACAACATTTTTCCCGCTTGTTTTTTTGTTGTTCCTTCATGTTTTTTTGCCGACTGTTTCTGTTGCTCCTTTCAAAAGTAACAGCATTTTCGCAGATTGTTTTTACTGTTTCTCTTAAGGAACAAAAGCCGTTCCATCTAAGGAACATCACTTTTTTAGTACATTTTTCTTGTTTTAGAACAATATTTTGAGGATTTTTGTGAATTATTCATGACTCTTTTAAGGGAAAACACACAATTTATGCAAGAACACAAAAATTAGAGGTTACTGGAATCAGCAAATCAAGAGAAATTGTCATTTTTAAGAAATTGTTTTGTAGTGATAAGAAAAAGGAAATGACACAACCATCTATATCACTTTGCTGTCTTTATTTTCACTAAAATTAATATGATCGATTATCTTTATCATGTTGGTTCTTCCCTAAATTCTCATAACTCTCTTTGATTTTTGTTTATTGAATAAGAATAAGGGCATATTTTCTCTATTGAGATGTTCAGACTTCTTCCACCATCCCTACTCTTAAGGAGTGTTGAGCCACCCTTTCTATATAAATAGGGAAGTGCTATATGAAATGAAAAAAGAAGAAAAAAATATCTATATGATTACTAAAAATTTTATGATATGGCAGAAGGAGAATAGAAGGTCTCATCAAGAGCCAGCCTACCATGATCATAAGGGAGAAGTGAAGTGGCATTCCCATTATGGCCACCACACCAGGGATATGATCCAATGGACAACTCAGAAAAATAAAAAATTCCTTGGAACAAGAGGTCTCATCATGAGCTGACCTGCCCACCTTTCACTCCTTCCTGGTGAATGGCATTGTGATTCATCTGGTTCCCAAGCCAGCACAATGGCCTCCATCATGACATCACACAACACTTCCCTAGGCATAAATAAAGGATAATGGTTCTGAGGGTTAGAAAGCAACTTTGTCAAGGTTATAGACACCTGTGGGCAACAGAGCTCTGTTGATGGTATTGGAGTCATATTTTTCATAAATCAATATTAATGATAAACTCTTTTCTTATATCTTTATCTAATATAAAATGAGAGTATGCTCCTAAACCCTTTGTTTTGAACTTCTTATGCATGAAATTTATTTATAAATTGATCATAATGGTTTATGTGGATAATGACCGCATAAGTCTTTTTTTCACATCAGCTGTCCTTTTTCCTTATTTTCGAGTCATTACATAAACATTTCCATATCTACTCACGATTTCAAAATATGCATGATTTCAGTAATGCGATAATTTGTTGATCATATCATAAGTATGTGTGCCTTTCCATGCTGTACAATTGTTGTGTAGTACGTTGCTCTTCTATTTTGTTGATTTTCCACAATATTCATACTGCATTTCTACAGAAGTTTTTCTGATTGAACTTTTGGCATACATCTTATCTGTTGCTCTTCAAAATTAGCACTATGGATTCAAAAAAATTGCATGCAGATTCGTGATTTGTTTACAAGAGAACAACAAATATGGGGGGGGGGGGGGGGGGTATTTGCAGCACACAGCAAAGGCTCACGAAACTCGCGAACGTGCACAATTATTCAGACATGACGTGCTTGCATGGCTTCCACCTTTTGCATTACTTTCAATATCTGCTTAGCCTACATTAGCTTCAACAAATGCCAGTCCCTACATGTCATTCCATATTTTTTTCGGAGGTAACACTTGAGGTAAAATAACATAATTTTTATTTATTTATTATGAATTTAGGAGAATTTCATGAAAATCCATTGAGCATTATTTATCATCATTCATTCCACATCTTTACCACTTCCCATTTTTCAGAAACAGATCATTTTTCAGTTTGGGGGAGTGTTGCTTTCTTTCATTTCTTTCTTATGGCCATGTCAGTAACACTCTTTATCATCCATTGATATTCTTATTCATTCTCAACACCTCCCTTATTCCATGTTGTTTTACACCAAGCATCAATTTCAACAGATTGTAGCAACCACCTCTCCTTGTTTTCTAGCATTGCATGAGGACATGCTAATTCTTTAGTTTGGGGGAGGAATTTCTACACATGATGGATGTTTTCTACTTTCTTTCTCATTTAAGGCATAGAATTTCATTTTTATACAGTGCAGAAATTGATTTGCATATATCTTTAAAACTATGAACTGAATTCTTGTGGTTTCTGGATAAAAAAGAGGTATCATTACAATACACAAACCCAGATAATTTCATGCTAAATTAGCTCATAAAATTTCGAAAATTATGCACTATCACCTACAACCATTTTATTTATATCTCATGATCTGTGCATCAAAACGATCTGATTTTTGAGAAAATGGTTAATGAAGTTTGTTATTACTTATGTCACATAGTTGAACGTCAAATGTACAAATTGTTACGCCTTCATCAAGATTCCTAAAATTGAATATTCATTATTTGAGGAAAAATTCATTTGTTCCATCCATTTCATGAGTTGGGATGAACAATTTTTTTGCTTGGTTAACACATGGGTTTTTTTCTTTGGGTTGCATGAAGACATGCAATATATTCAGTTATGGGTTGCATGAGGGCATGCAATATATTCATTTTGGGGGTATGTTGAGCCACTAATATGACCACTTTTTAACACCTATTTCATCCATTTCTACTCTTCTTTATCATGTAATTTATCATATAAATCCATTTTGTAATTATTTATGCTCTTATGGATAAATATTATTTCTTCTCCTTTATTTTTAATAAATTGATGATTATTATGCATAATTTTATCAATGATGGTTTATTAATATATTTTGTAACATCAATCCCCATTTTAGCCTCCAAGATATTTGCTAGATTGCAAATTTGATCTCCAGCACATCATTCAATATTCCAACTCAGAAATTCGCTGGAATAAGAAGTGACAGTTTTGCGGTTGATATTATAGGAAAATGGAGAAGAATTTGGAAAATCTGAAACATGGGTTTTGTCTCGAACGAACCGAATTAACTTTAGTAAGAATGGTGTGCCCAAATTCGGACTTTATTGAGAGAAATGGAAGGTTCTTTGAGCATGATTTTCTCATATTTATTGTTGCGGCCGTTTTCCAAATTATCTAAGTGAAAATCCAAATTCGACTTGTTCCTGTTGAAATATTGATGGAAATATCTTTTCTTGCTGATCAAGTTGTTGGGGAAAACCCAATATTGTTATGAGGGATCACATTTACCATTTAGATTCTCCTCTTTCTGATTATAAAAGGAGAAGCATGTATTGCCATTGAAGGGAGGATGGATTGAACATTCCTTTTGTAACTCTATCATTTATTATTGACTCTCGTGATCAGAGAGTGACTGTTGTAAACATTATTATTCTTGAATAATACAAGATCTTGTTGATGTTTAATTTCTTAACTCTGGAGTAAAGCCCAGCAGCATTTCACTGGTGGTTTTGAGCCCAACCCTGGTGGATCGATCTGCTGTTTGTATCATTACCTTTCAATTATCGTCATGTGATAGTTTATATTTGTTTTCATTACATTTGAAATTTAATTGGTTTGTTGTTTCATTGCTTATTTGATATCAGTGTGTTATATTAACGAATCACGTTGCTGTTCCTGTATGATTTAACAAGAATCTTAATTTTGTATAATTTATCTTGTTATACCTTAATAAAGCTTCGCTATTCTATTTCCATTATTGTTTCATTCCATTTGTTGTTCCAATTGATTGCTGTTCCGTTTGACTATTGTTCATTTGCAGATTGTTTTTCAATAGAATTTTCTATTCGATTCCATTAGTTAAAAGTTTTCTGTTCGGATTTATTAAATAGGATTTGATGTTCAATTCCTTTGATTACAGTTTGTTGTTCATTTACTTCTAGAGATGTTGTTCATTTCAATTGATTAATTGCAAAGAGTTTGGTTTTGAGAGCTTTCCTAGTTTCCTTTCATTAGTAGCACTTAGTTCAAGATTTATTTCCATTCAATTGCTTTAAAACAGGATCATCAACTATAAAGAATATTGGTTATTGCTCCCACGTTCTCAGATTGATTATCTTGTTGCATCAATTTCTAGAGGAAAGAGTTATCATTCATGTATCCTTGATTGATGTTTACTAAGTGAATGATTGGATTTCAAATCATTTGAGTTTATGTTATTGTAGTTAGATTTCTTTTCCAAAAATCCATTTACTCTTATATTTAGAACAATGTACTACATATTAAAAATCATTACTCTTAGATTGAATTGTAGCCTCAAACAGAGTACACTCTTGAAATAAAAAGTTGTTCCTGGATTGATAATTAATGTGAGATAAATAGGTGTTAAAAAGATACCTTTTATACCTCAAGAATATGGTGCACCACACTTCAGCAGTTTACTAGCCCTGGGTGATAATTAATGAAAGCAATTCAGGAACACTAAATTGAATAATCAGTCACCCTGCCACTCCTAAAATACTCTTTGTGGGTTTGTACCACTCATCTCCATCCTTTTTCCTACATATGACCTCATTACTCTGTTTTCACTTACCCATAACTCCACTTTCCATCTAGGGTTACCTTAAGCCTATTCATTCCCTTGATTCCCAAATTCCTCAAGCATTGATAATCTCAAAACTACCTTTGTAGTTTCTTTAGATAAATCAAGTACATTAGATTTTGGATCTTCATTACACCAATTTGTCAATACTCTATTTTTACACTTGAAGGATCCAAGCCAATTTTCAGTCAAGGTCAGATCAAATAACCCTCCACTAGGTCAATTAGGGTTCATATGTTTCAAGGTCATCATTTCCAAAGAGGACTACCATCTAGTTTCAAGGTCTGCACATGAGGTAATGGACTAGCTTGACACTTTTGCAGAAGTGTTGAAATTTCCATCAGCAGAAGGTTGTGATAAGGTGGCAGGTCTGCTCCTGAATAAAGATATCTTGCAACAAGGAGGACAGGAAACACTTGGCCTTAATAAGAACTAGGGTTTTTGAGCTTGATAGTCCAGCAGTGTGCTAAGCAGGGATCAAATGCAGAAATGACCATGGAGAAGGTACACCAAAGACAAAACATGAAGAAAAATCTATCAAAGATGTATGATGAAATATGGTAGAAAGGTGAGGTAAATTGGACATAAGTGAAATGAACTTGAAGGGCTATAGAGAACTTAGAAGACAACACTTATAATTGTCTTAAAGCAGTCCAGACACCTAGGATTTTGGGAAAGTGGCCAAAGAAGGTAAAGAAGGAGTTGGACTCCATGATAGGAACAAAGGAAGATTTTTTCTGAGCTGCTAATGTGTAAAAATAAACATATCAAATGTCAAAGACCAAAAGAAAAGCTAAATCAATGATCTCAGCAAACTACAAGCAAGAAAAGATGAAAGGTTGAGGTGAGTGTCATGATGAAAATCACAAAGGATTTTGAAGGAAGCTGGTATGTGTAAACATCACAAAATCATCAAGATAAACATGTCAAGTCTTCAAGTAACAAAGGTAAGAAGCTACCTCAAGGGTCTCCAGTCACCTACAAGCAGAAAGGCATAGAGAGTTAGTAAGAAAGGCAAAAAAGGTTCAAAACATTTGAAAATGGTTTGCAAAGTTAAACTAAATACCACATGCCTACAACACTCATTTCACACTTCATAACAGTCATTGATGCCTTGAAAGGAGTTAAAAGTCTCAAGAGGAGAAGAAATTCTGAATTTTCTGAGTAAAATTGGGCAAAGTTTGTGGCGCTACACCCCTGGCATGGCGCTGTGCACCTGGAATCGGGCAATCCGTGTTCAACAAGTTTTCCCTGTTTATTTTACATGGACATTGTGCGGCTGGAAAGAGGCGTTGCGCGCCTGGCAGTGTGTTGCGCCCTTTCCCGATTGACCTGACAGGCCCAACAAAACACCTTGGCGCTACGCACCTAGCACAAGGCATTGCGCCTTTGCCTGACCCGAATCACCAGCTGCCTGGGCACTGCGTGCTTTGCTAGAAGGGCCCTCCAAGTAAATTAAACCTCAAAACTTCTTCAAATCATCACCAAGGCTTCTCCAAGCACTAGCAAAGGTAGTTTCAGGTCATCAACTCCTCTCCAAGTGTTTTTTTCATCATTTGATTAATGCAATGAACCCCTAAGGAGCAGCCTTCAGGCTTGAAAGTTGAAACACTGTTTATATACTCCTTCATTTGCCTACAAAGGGAAGTCAGTTATAAATAGAGACATTTCACTGATAGAGGTTGTTTATTCACCCAAAGCTATTCCTACACCTATTCCTCATAAACACTCACACACTCAGTCCCTTACATTGTGAAAACATTGACATTACATGCCCTCCTTCATCTCAAATTTTCATCAGTCCAAGGTTGGAAAAGTAGAATTGTAACAAGAAGTTGAGGTTGCCCTTGAATTTTGCCTCTCACTCACACTCCTATACCTTACCCTCACTCACCCATCCATATCATTCACTTGCAAAGGCTGCCATTCCTCTATCCCTTGACCTTATTTTCATTTTTGCAGTCCTAAGGTCTCTCAAGGCAGAGTTTTTCAAATGTCAATAAGGGAGAGGTAACAGTGAGAATTAAATCAGTGAGGCATATGTCAGTCAAAGAGAGAAATGAATCAAATGAAAATAAGGTTGATAACAATTAAGAGTCAAGAAAGGAGGAAAACAATGAAGCAAATGCAAGTGAAACAGAAATAATGATGAAACACATAGCAGTGCAGATGAGGAAAATGAAGATGATGAAAATGAGGCAAATAGTGCTGATAAGATCCCTGAGGTCAGTGAGGACACAAATGAAGAAAGTAGCAAGGAAAAGAGCAATGATAATGATGATGATGATGATGATGTCAGTGATAAAACAGAGAGCAGCAAAGATGGCAGTGGGTCAAGGAGCCATGAAGAAAGCAGTAAGGCTGCTGACAAAGAGGCCTATAAAAAAAATGGTGGGACCAAGGAGGCTAAAGACAAATAAAACCTTGAACAAATAGCTGACCCATCCCCTACAGACATCCCAAACCTAATCAGTAGAACAAATCCAAAGTTTGGCAAGTTTTTGAAGATTTTTGAATTTTGACTGTTTTTTAGGGTGGGCACCTTTTTGAGGAGTGGCTTGAATTTTTGGAATCCTTAGGCCAAGATAATCACACATACAAAATTTCAGATCATTTGGAGCATATTTGGTCCTCCAAAAGTTCCCAAAACACCCAAAAAACCACCTTTATACCCTATTTTTAGAGCTGGTGCTGTGCCCTGAGCAGTATTAGGAGATCTGGTTTTTGAACAGGTCAAAATCAAGTCCAATCAAAATACTGAAGGTAGTTTTGGGAATTAGACTTGACAAGATTTCCAGCGATCTATCACAGAACTCATTCCGACATCGGGAAGGCCTTCAAAACTTAGTTGCAAGGTGACCCATTTTTCCAGTGCAAGCGCTGCGCCCTAGGACCTCAATGTTGTGCCCTTGCCTGCAAAGTCAACAAAAGACACAAATTTATGGAAAATATATATTTTGTGGTTTTTTGGGCAAATCACTCCAAACTTAGGTGTTAGAAGGTATTTTTCATTTATTGCATTAGATATTTTGTGCCTTGGGCCTTGCATAGTCTTAATGGACAAATTTAGAATTTATGATGTATTTATGACATTTTGGAAACCCTAGTTAGGGTTTTTTTCCTCCTTGCTTGTTAAATACAGCATTGAGGCCTCATTTTACATGTTGGATAGTTATTGAGAGTAATACATAGACTTTGAGATTGAAGAGAAATTTGGCTTTGGTTTTTGTGGATGGCTTCGCTTGCTTGACAATGGAGAAGGCTCACTTGCAGGATCCCTGAGCATAGTTAATGGTGATTTGTTCCTTATTTAGTTCTTGTTTTCTCATGTTATCATTTTGTTCCATCTTTCTATTGCAGTAGGACCAAAGTTTTAGGCTAAGAAATGTTGTTTAGAGGCACCTTAGCTCTATTTTTTCTCTAATGCTTCTATGTTTTCCTCTACTAGGTCAGTTTAGAGAATTCTTAGTTTCTCTATAGACCCACTTATGCTTGTTTATCTTAAAAATGATTCAATGAAGCAAATGTAAAAGTATTTTTATGAATATCCCTGCTCTTTGTCATTACTTAAACATTGTTTTTAAGCTCTTTTACTTTGAAGTATTGCTGATTAGGTTTAGCTAAAGAGTTTTATGATTCACCATGCCCTTTTTCTCATCTTAAATAGTTTCTTTGGAGGTATTTATAGCTTGATTAATGATGTTAGGAGTTCCCTCTACCTTGATCTCTGCTATATGTTTGTCTTAAATGTTTTCTTAGCTTGAAGGTGAAATCACTAGAAGATTTATAAGTTTCTTGCCTTCTATAGTTCACTGGATTGTTGTCTTCATGCTTACTTGCTAGGGTTTAGTCAAAGAAGTTATTCGTATGCACTGTCTTTGATTATTTCTTCATGTTAAGTAGTCTTAAAGGCCATTCTTGTTAAGGTATTTGTTGAAGGATTATTAACTGCCCTTTTTCACCTACCATGTTCACTCCACTCACACAAAGCTTTTAGATCCATTTGACCTTGTTAGACTTTCCCCATGATATACCCTTGATCTATTGTTAAAATTTTCAAGAAATTTTATAGAATACATAGCCCAATGGATTGTTTCTCTCTTACTCTACCTATTCTACTTGACAACTTGTCCAACCAACCAAACAAACAAGCAAACCCTAACCTAATAACTAGCCTAAAATCAAAACCCTAAAATCTATCAAGTTACACCCTTTACACAAACATATAGAGAGCCCTCTCTGAGTCTAAGAAGGCTAGGTCCTAGGACTTCAAAGATTGGTTTGATGTTACCCCTGTACATTTGTTCTTGCCAATCTAACAAATTACAGGGAACTAACATGGAGATTCCAGAACGATGAGAATTTTGCTCCCAATTGACCAACGCACCCTTGAGTATTGGGAAGTGCTTTGCAGAGCACCCTTGAATGGAGGTGACTACATATCCAAAGTAGTTAGTCCTTTGAGAGACTGCATTAGTGAGCTCATAAGTGATATAAAATGTACTTCAAATCTTGGAAAACTTACAATGGAAGTCATGGATGATTTGTTCTTGTTTTTTGTCTTAGGGCATGTAGCCACCGAAATGATAGGGGATGATAGACCCTATTCATTGGTTATGGGGATGATGTCCAGTTTAACCAGGTCATTGGGAATGGTGCTCAAATTGACCTATAACATGGCTCAATCTGCATAAGTGACTTTTATGTATTGACTCTAGTAGACTCTTAGGGTTTATCGTCTCTAAAGATGGAATTCATCTAGATCCCCTCAAAGTTGAAGCTATCGTTAATCTCCCCTCTCCTTCCTCCTTACATCAGTTGCAAAGTCTGCAAGGGTAAGCTAAATTCCTGCGCCATTTTATACTTAACTATGCTCAAGTAGCAAAAGGATTTATGCGATTACTTAAGGAAGGCCTCCTGTTCCTCTAGGATGAGATTGCCCAAAAATCCTTCGATGCACTAAAGACGTTACTGGTCAATGCTCTTCTGTTGCGTCCTCCCAATTATCATCGCAATTACTCCCTCTATTTTGTCTCTTCGTTTAGCACGATTCCATGGTTCCAGTATAAGATGAGGATGATGATGACGAGCACGTCATTTACACTCTTGTTCGCACTCTTCTCGATACCGAAATGTGTTATGCACATGTCGAGAAGTTGCGTTGGTCGCTCTTCAAGTTGTTCAATGTTTTCGTCACTATATTCTGTTGCGCACAGTGACCATGATTTTTTATTGCAACATTATGACCTACATATCGACTCATCAATTTCTGGGGGAAAATACTCAAAGTGGATTTTTATCCTCCAAGATTTTGATTTGGAGTTCACTACCGCCAAATCGAAGAATTCATTGGTTTTCGCCAATTTGATTTGCTCCCTCCCTTCTAATTCTTCTCCATCTAGTTTTGAGGAACACATTAAAGACGACATGCTTTTTCTTATTAGCACCCTCGATCCTTGGTATGGTGATGTAATTGAATATATTCATAATTCCACCTTTCGATCTAAGTTGACGAAGGATGCTCATCGACACAGCCGCCATCATTCTCAACCTTATCGCATTGTCAGAGATACTCTCTACCACATCAGAGTTGATTATGTTCTCCGCTAGTGTTTGACTCTCGAGGAGGATTAAAAGGTCCTCATTAGGGTAATTTTCAGGTCTAAAATGGGCCTCCTAAGGAAATTATAAAATAATAGTGGAAATAATAAAATAAGATTTGATAACATCATCAAATTTTAGAGGGAAAAAAGAAAAAACTACTTTTTCAACTCGTATTTTCATCTTATCTCCCAAAGTTTTTACTCAAATTTTGAGCGGAAATACTCATTGGATGCAAAATTTAATTCGTCATCCAAGGAGTACCCATGTTGCATACTTTCGATGGACCCTACTACACTAAAAATGTGAAATGCATGAAAAATGTGATTGCAATCACGTTTTTTCCTATATTTCTCGTTTTTTGCATAGCAGGGTCCATCGAAAGTATGCAACATGGGTACTCCTTGGATGAGGAATTAAATTTACATCCAACGAGTACTCTCGCTCAAAATTTGAGTAAAAAAATTAGGAGATAAGTTAAAAATACGAGTTGAAAAAGTAGTTTTATTATTTTATTATTTTTTAATATTTTTACCCTTTTACTTAAAAAATGATGAATCATCCCCCATGGTTGACATCATCATATTGAATCCTATTTGTTCTTATAAAGTTTATTTTGGTTGTACATTTTTCTTAGGAGGCCCATTTTAGACCTGAAAATTCCCCTAATGTAATGATTTCCACAGTGGCCACTGTGGCGGTCACATGTCTAGATATGCCACTGCACAGAAGATTCTTCGTGCTGGCTATTTTTGGCCCACCATTTTTAAAGACTACATTGTTGCTGTCAGTAAGTGTCATGATTTCCAGATTAATCAACGCAATATGCATGCACTGCCTTCCCACCTTCATCGTGTCATTACCGTTGGTCCATTTGCGAAGTGGGGCATTGATTTTATCACGTGTAACCCTCACTCGGCTGGGGGGCATGCTTATATTATCATAGCCGTGGACTACTTCAACCAATGGGCTGAAGCAATTCCTACACTTACAGCTGACGGTAAGACAACAACATAATTTCTATTCAATCATGTCATTACTAGGTTTGGCGTCCCTCAAGCCATTGTTACCGATCATTGTTCTCATTTTCGTCATTACATGGTGGCTGAGTTTACTTCTAAGTTGGGTCTACGTCACGACAGCTCAACGCCGTACTACCCTCAGGCCAATGGCCAAGTTGAAGCCGTGAACAAAGTTCTTTTCACTATGCTTCAACATACGATTGGGATGCAAAAGTCAAACTGGCATCTCATGTTGTTTTCATCTCTCTAGGCTTATCGAACGTCAGTGAAGGATGCAACTGTATTCACTCCATTCCAGCTTGTCTATGGTCTGGAAGCTACCCTTCTGATTGAATTTGAAATCCCTTCTCTCAAAATAATTGTTGAATTGCTGCCTAATACTTCGCTAGAAGAAGAGCGTCTTCTATATTTAGAGAGGCTTGATGAAACTCGCCGCTTTTCTACTCTTGTCATAGAAGCACAGAAAAATGGGTCAAAGCTCATTTTGACCAGTTAGTTTCCCCTCGTTCCTTTATAGAAGGATACCTTATCCTCCTGTATGACCAAGCTCATGATAAGCTGGGGCCAGGCAAATTCCAACCCATGTGGCATGGGCCCTACATTGTTAAGCACTTTTTGCAAAATGGGGCTTATGAGCTTATTGATTATGAATTTTATCCTCTGGATCAGCCCAGAAATGGGATGTACCTCAAAAAGTACTATGGATGATTCTTTCATGCAATTTTCTTTTGTCCATAGGTGTTTTTTTCATTTTAATACATTTTTGGCTCGGTGCGCTTTGTGAGCGGTTTTCCTGCTTATTAGATCGTTGCTTATTGTGCAGATGTATGTTACTCTTATGTCAGTTTCACGGATGGTGCCTCCCACAGTACCCAGAACATCTCTTCTGTAGCCTGGGTGATTTATAATCTTGATGGTGAGTTGATAGACCTTCAAGGTATCTATCTAGGATGAAACAAAGACAATGTCGCTGAATATAGTGTTTTCATTGAACTATTGACCAAGGCCATTGCTCTCGACATTCGTGCATTGATTGTTAATATACACTCTATTAGTCATCAGTAATTTTTGCTGACATCAAAAGATGACTAATTTATAATCCTAGATTTCTAGAAACAAAATTTGAGAAATATTGTGAGTTCTAGAAATCTCACTGCCTTCATCATCCTAAACTAACCATTTTACTATCTTTTCCTCTCTCTACCTCCTAAAAATATACCCTTGCTACTATAAAAGACTCCATTTTCTGGGCCTACTGGCCTCATTTGGTTCCTCCCTTAACTCTCATTCACTCCCTATTTTCCTCTAAAAAACCCATTTTTTCCTTCACTAAAAACCCTCATAAACCCCCCTTATTCATCATTTTTCTCTAAAAACCTTAAACAATGTAAAAATCCCTTTTTTACATTGTTTAAATTTAACCTTCAAACCTATCGGGCCCTTAAAAATCTTATAAAAACCATGTTTTAATAATAAACACGCCCTCTTAATGAAATAGGCCTTTAAGCCCCTCTTGGCTTAAAGCCTCATCCCCCTTGCACTCACATGAACCTAACCCTGACCTTCCACTATCTCTTAAAAGCCCCTTTCCATTTCGACCCCTGGCCCCCTCTACTCCCACAAAACCATTCCCTCCACCCATTCTTAGCCCCTTCCCCCTATTTAAATGAACTTCACCCGTTCATTATATAACCGCCGCAAAACCTTATAAATACCCCCCTTTAATCCTTCATAATATATTTTGGGCCCCACCTTCCACTTAACCATGACGCCCAACCACAGCCCAACACCCGTCCCCGGGCTCCACCCTCCAAACCTGCGCGCTGCTCCACGAGTCATTCTTCACCATCAATATCATCTCCTGAGATCCAACGGCCCCAAACCTATATCACGTATAAACTTGCGATGAGGTTTAAAGTCCTTAACCTGCGCAAAATGGGCGGTATTCGCCTTGCCTCGTGTCGATCTCCCAATGGGATCACGTGCATTTGGTCCAATACCACTTACCGCACTCAACGCACATGATACACCACTTGTGGTTTTCTGAAACCGCTTTCTCCCTCCCCACGCCAAAATTCAACTCTTTTTCACCTCTGTTTGAATTCCACCAGGTTCCCCCTCTGGAACCATGCCCCTGCACCCTCTCGTCCTCTGGAAAACGCCTCCCGACCACCCCGAAACCCTGAAAACGCAGTCAGGCCTACTCCTGTAGGTTTTTAACTAATTAAGTTTGTGTTTTGTGTAGGTTTTAAATGGTGGGGATTCCCAAAAAGGCATTTCGATGGCCCAGAAAAGACAAGAGAAGCCTCAGATTATGATCCAAGGGTTTCAAATGAATTTAAGGGAACATAGGCGAAGGTTTAAACCTTGTCACCACCAAAATCATGATCCATGGTAGACATACAACCTTTCAGCCACAAAGAAGACCACCTACCTACACACAAACAAACAAACAAAGAAGCAGTGAAGAAATGAAGAAAGTAGAACGATTAAAGGGCAAATACTGAATCCAAGGATAAACACAGGGGATTAGCCAAACAGACAATGATTAAAGGATGAAAGTCAAGGGTTTAAAAAACAAAGGATAAATGAAGAAATTGTCATAAAGTAGAGATAGAGGATAAGGACAGTGGGATAGATTGTCAAAGCTAAATCAAAGTTTAAAAGATTAAAGGAAGAGATTAAAGATAAACAAAGACAGATTAACCAGAATAAGTTCGAATGACTTAGCTCACAACAATTATTCCTTTGAAAGATATTTTTAGCCACCTAGGTGCTTTGTTCCTTTCAAAAAGCATTTCGGTAGTTATTGGGCTGAGTCAGAGATATTTTATATGTCAAACAGTTATTGTAAAAGTTATGAATAGGCCTTAAAAGTCAAACATTTCACCTATTCTTCCTTAGAAGTTAAGATAGGAGTTATTGAAATAGAGAAGTAGCTACATATATTCCTGCCTTGAGCCTTGCATGGTCTTCAAGGTTAGGAATGCACTTACTCTGTAATAAATGATACTCAAACCCTATCTTCGGCTTCACCTCCTCATTTGCAGCATAAATACTGCATCTGAACTCATTTTATTGTTGGAATTTGATGACTTTTTGAAGTAATACATAGTCTCTTGGAAGTTGAAAGGAAATTGATGTCTTGGAACTTTTGGATGCCCTGATTTGTTTGTTGATGGAGGAGGCTAGACCACTAGATCCCTGAGCTTGGCCGTTGGTGAAGTGCTTCTAATCTGTTATTGTTATTTCTTGTTTTCATTATGTTTCCATCTTTCTTTGTTGCAGTAGAGCAAAAGTTTTAGGCTAAGAAATGTCTTTTGAAAATACCTTAGTTCTGTTTGCTCTTCACTGTCTTAATGTTTTCTTCTGCAAGGTCTGATTGGAGGATTCTTAACTATCCTCCAATCCCATCTAGCTTGTTATTTTAGAAATAATTCAATAGAGTGAAACTAGGGAAATTTATGGTGAGTCCATGTCCCTTGAGTATGGCTTGAGATATTTTTTCTAAAAATTCTTTAAAGTATACTTAGTAGAGTCTAAACCAGGGAAATCTATGGTATGCCCTGTCCTCTGGACTGCCTAAAAATGTTGCTTTAGATATCCTTAGAGCGTTATTAAAACGCAGATTATATTATTTCTGTTTGATCTTAGGCTCCTATCATTGTTATCTTATATGTTTTCTTTATCTTAAAGTAGTCTTTTGATTGCTGGATTGTTGTCTGAAAGGTTTGCTTATTAAAATTTTGTCCAAAGAAGTCTATGGTTTTCCCTATCCTTTGGCTTGCTTCAAATAGTTACCTTGAAAGATTTCTCTTGTTTAAAGTACATGATAAATGATTCTTAATTTCCCTTTACCCTAATTTTCATTCTTATCCTTAATGTTCATCTCATTATCCTAAAAACTTTGAAGATCCACTAGCCAAGATAGATTTTCCCTATGATACTCCCCGATCCATTAATGAAATTATCATGACTTTAATTTGACTCCATTTCCCAATGACTTAGAGATTTACTCATTTTATCTATGCTCTTTGATCATCATACCCAACCAAAACAAACAACAAACCTCATACTTCATAACTAGCCTAAAATCAACCCTTAAAAAGCAAACAAGTCATATCTTTGCAAACAACTAGAGAGATCCCTCTCTGAGTCTAGGAATGCTAGGTCATAGAACTCTAAAGATTGGTTCTGATGTTTCCTTATCATTTGGTTTACCAATCTGCCAAATCACAGGACCCCAACATAATGGCGATCACGGTGGGACATTTTGAGTAAAGTCCCAAGATAAAACACTAAGTATACATCCAGTGAACCATAGCTACCTCAAACATTACCAACACAATGGGAAGAGACCTTCTCAGTCAGTGACAATCTAAGTACACCTTAGGAATCTAGAAACCCTTATCAAATCAAAGAGGATTCAAGCTATTAGCCATAGAGTAGACTCTGTTTGTTTCACCATATTAGCTAAATGATGATTCAGGTATAGGATATTCTTACAAATCATAGAACCACATAATACTCAGAAAACCCCAAAAATATCCCTATATTGGCTTTTATTACTTATTGGTGGTGGACCATAACACATTTTACCTTCAAAAAAAGCTAAAAAATTCCACCTGGCGACTCCACTAGCCCCAATAGGCCTATTTTTCCAATAGTACTTTCATATTTCCTTAGGATTGTATCAAATCAGTCCCTAGAAGTCTAGAAGCCTAGTTCCATATTCTAGAAGAATACTAAAACACTAAGAGAGGTCAAAACTTCTAAAAACAGTCCTTATCCTTTCAGCCTCTCTCAATTTTGAATTTGAAATATGGCTTCACATAGGATCAATACTAGATCTAATCCAGACCCAAATCCTCCTACAATAGTTTATGATCTAGAAAATATTTTGTGGCAAACTTCTAGATCTGGAAACTTAACTACTGTTAGGACTATCCAAAGGACAAGATCTATCCCTGAAAACCTTACATTCTTGAAATATCCTCACTTTGACTTGTCTCATATGAAGAACCTATTCAGAACCAAGTCACGCAGTGATATAAACCAAGCTGAACTTGAGCCCACATATTTGTAGCAGAGTTCTAGTAGAGAAGCTTCTCCTTCTACTCCACCTGATTTTCAGCTTCTCCGCCACTTTAGCTCCTTCCATAACAAATCTACTCAAAATCAGTTTGCTAGCCCAAGTACTTCCAACACACCCATCCATACCTCCACTGTTCAAAACACTCCATTTCATCCCACTTTCCCTTTCACACATCCACCTCTTATAAATCCCCCATTTTTTCCTACCATGGCAGCATGGTATGCCCCACTAGTGTTACCACAACCTTTGGTTCCTTTACCAAATGATTATCAATCCAGAATTCCCTATTTCACTGGAGCTAAATCTACTACTACCCAATAGCATGTAGATAAAATGGATGATGCTTTTGATTACATGGAAATAGAAGAAAAGACCATTATGATGAGAATATTTGCTCAAAGTTTAGGAGGAGAAGCCAAAAAATGGTTTAAAAGCTTAACTCCTAATAGCATAAATGATCTCCCTTCTTTATACCAAACATTCATAAACAAATGGGAAATTAAAAAGAACCCTCTCCAAATCCTTTCAGAATATAGAAACCTCAAAAGAAACATTAGGGAAAGTGTCCAAGATTATTGCACTAGATTCAAACACTTCCCCCAAACACGAAACCTCCACTAGGCTTGGCCTTATCTAAATTTCCTGAAGGCTTTGATCCAGACATGGCCTACCAACTAAGAGAAAGAGACCCCTTGATTTTAGAAGATATGCATAGGGGAGCCATAAGTGTATTTGCAAATCTGATTGAGAAAAGAGAAAGGTTGAAATCAGAGAAAAGAGTCACATATAAAGATGAAACAATGGCATCAACCTCATCATCTGATGCCAAAATTGAAAACTTAGTGAGGATAATGGAAAGAATGCTTGAGAAAATAAACTTGAATGACAGAGTACCTCCTAGAGAAAAAAAAATCAATCCCTAGAACAGAAATAGAAATCCAAACTTCAAAAAATACCCTATTCAAAATAGCCAAAGAGATAATGACCAAAAAATTAGGCCTCCTTTTCAAGAAAACTATGTAGATCAAGAAGAAGAAAGGGAAGCTGAAAGGTTGGAAGAAAATCATGTGAATTTGATAGGATCTAGTAGTGAGGGTGATGCTTTCCTCACTGAAGAAGAACAAGGATTCTTCTCCTCAGAACAAATTGAAAACAATCATGAAGATTCTGAAGATTACCAATTAGGGTTTGAAAATGCAATAATATTGGTGCACAGACAATATGATCTTAGAAGCAAAAGGAACCAAGAGACTTCCAATGATAAAAACACAGAAACTGTTGTTAGGAAAACTTCAGAAAACCTTCCTAAAAAGACAACAAACAATAATAACACTTTGACTAAGAAGACTGACTCAAACAAGGGAAAAATCAGTCAACAAAGTGTTTACCCAAGCTACCCTAGTACTTCTGCTAGTGGCCCTGAGAAATCTGTCCTAAATAACAGTCCTAATAAAATTCAATAAATCAGAATTGCTAAAAAGACTATGATTGACAAAAAAATATGTAAATATGTCAAAAACATTAGTTCCTTTCAGCGCTGAGGGTGAAATTTCAAAGATCAAAACTAGCATACCCTTAGCTAAACTAGTAACCCAGGATGTATATAAAAATCAATCTTTGAAAGCTTTGAATATAGGCAATGATACTGATACTTTAAACTTGACAGATGATAAACTAGAATTGTTGTTTGGTCCTGAAGTAGAAGGAAAATACCAAGAAGGGACCATTCCTCCATTTTATGTTAGCTTAAATATACATGATAAGATCTTACACAATGCCATGCTACACTCTGGTGCTTCTCACAACCTAATGCCAAAAGTGGTGATGGAGAGATTAGGCCTAGAAATCACTAAGCCTTACAAGGAACTATATTCCTTTGATTCAAGCAGATTCAAATGCTTAGGTCTGATCAAGGATTTATGTGTCAATATGGCACAAATTTCTGCTAAAGGTCTAGTTATGGACATAGTGGTCGTTGACATTCCCCCAAAGTATGGCATGCTTCTAACTAGATCATGGGGAGCCAAACTTCAGGGAAGCCTTCAAATGGACATGTCTTATGCTACCATTCCAGTTTTTAAGTAAAATATAAGGTTATATAGAGAATCTCATATGAAATATATGGTAAGCAAAATAGATAGGTCAAACAACACTCCTGTTTATTCTATTCATTCAGATTTAGACTCCTTTATCCTGTACAATGAAGATGAAATCAGCCAACAAGAAAATGAAAATGAGATGGAATTAAGTCCCCTAGGACAGTCAAATCAACCCTCAAAAGAAGAATATAACATCCTTAACCTTAGAAGCCCTGAACAACAAAATGACAATGATTATGAGACAGAAACACTTTGAGAAATGAGCTTTGATGTCTCTTGCAGCAAAACAGGTTCTGGAGCTAGTGTATGGATATATAATACAAACCATGGACATTCATATAAGCTTGACTTCCCATGCACCCATAACATTGTAGAATATGAAGCCCTCCTCCTTGGCCTACATTTGCTCAAAGATTTAGGAGCTAAGAAAATATTAGTCCAAGGAGATTCAGAGCTAATCATTAGGCAAATAAAAGGGGAGTATTCAACCAAAAACCCAAGATTAAGAGAATATAGGAATGTTGCCCTAGAGCTCCTGAAAAACTTTGAAAAATATGAACTCACTTTCATCCCTAGAGCTCAAAATAACATTGCAAATGAACTTGCCTTTGCTGCTAGAAATTTCCAAATAACCTAGGTAAATGAACAATTCAATGTTAAAGTAAAAAATTGGCCTACAGTCCCTGAAAATGAAAACTATTGGCAAGTGCTTGAGGGAGATAAACACATTGATGACTTTCTGCAATCAATAAATGATTTTGCTGAATCAACACCTAGCTCAAGCCATGCAGAAGGTTGTTTTGATGAAAAAGAAGTCTATAAAACAGAGCTGTCCTCTACTGCTGATATAAACCAATTTGAAAATATTTATAAAGCATAATTATTAAAGGAACCAGAACAAAAGAACCTTGAAGTTTTACAATGTAAAAATGATTCAATAGCAAGGGGCCTTACACCATTAGAGGAGTTTTTTTATTTCAATGATGTAGCTAAAAAACCAAAGATGGACCCTATAGAAACTAATATAGAAGAACATAACATAGGCAGCATGAATGAACCCAAAATGATCAAGTTATCTAGCACTCGCCCCGCTCATATCAAACAGGAGTATATCGAACTTTTCAAAGAGTTTAGAGATGTGTTTGCATGGGGGTACAAAGATCTGAAATCATATGATACTAGCATTATTCAACACAAAATTCCTCTTAAAGAAAATCAAAAACCTTTCAAACAAAAAATGAGGAAAAACCTTGTTTTATTTCCTTTAGTTGAGAAAGAGATCAAAAATATTTATGATGTTGGGATCATAGTTCCCCTTAGATACTCATAGTGGGTTTCCAACCTTGTGTTTGTTAGAAAGAAGATCGGGGAAATTATGCTTTACATTGACTTTAGAAATATGAACAAAGCCTCCCTGAAAGATCATTATCCCTTGCCTAAAATGGACCACATACTTCAAAAGTTGGTTGGATCTAAGAGAATATCACCATTGGATGGTTTTTCAGCCTACAACCAAGTGCTAGTACTCCCAAGTGATCAACACAAAACCGCTTTCACCACACCTTGGGGTACATTAATGTATGTTAAAATCCCATTTGGTTTGATGAATGCATGGGCCAAATTCCAAAGGCCCATGGACATGTATTTTTCAGAAGACATAGGCTATTTCATAATCATTTACCTTGATGACATCACTATTTTCTCCAAAACTGATAAAGAACACTTGATTCATATGAGAAAAGTAGAAAATATGGATTATCTTTGAATCCAAAAAAGACACTCTTTGGTCTCTAGGAAGGGAAACTTCTTGGTCACATAATCTCTGAAGAAGGAATCAAAGTAGACCCTAAAAGGATTGAAGGCATATTGAAAATCAGTCATCTTAGAAACCTCAAGGAATTGCAATCTTTCATTGGGAAGATCAACTTTTTTAGAAGGTTCATCCCCAACCTTGCTGAACTTTTAAGAAATATCACAAACATGCTAAAAAAAGAAATATGGGTTAAATGGACTTGAGAAGCCAAGCAGCCATTTGAACTGGTGAAACAAGCTCTCACTCAAACACCAGTTCTTATCAGTCCTGATTTCACTAAGAATTTCTATATTTTCTCATTTTCCTCTGAAAACACCACTGCTGCAATGTTGTTACAAAAGAATAATACAGGGCAAGAACAACCAATATCCTTTTTCAGTAGAGCCTTAAGAGATGCTCCACTCAAATATAATATCATGGAGAAACAGGCCTTAGCCTTAATAAAAGCACTGAAAGACTTCCGAGTCTACATTTTACACTCTCATATCATTAATTTTGTCCCACATACAGTTGTTAAGGACATTATAAATCAAGACCCTAATGGTAAAAGGGGAAAATGGATTGCAATTATCTTAGAATATGATTTAGAGATCACGCCTACTAAGCTAGTTAAAGGATAGGGATTAGAAAAACTCATGGCAGAATCAAATTTCCAAGCATTAGATATAAATATGATTGATGTTTTAGAAGAAACAGAAGAATTCACAGTGCCATACATTGAAGAAATGTTTTTGAATTCATCTTGGTATGATGATATCATTTATGTGCTTCTCTATATTAATACTCCTCCTTCTTTATCAAAGACAAAAGCTAGATTCTTGAAATAGAAAGCTTTAAATTATTGCATTTTAGATGGAGTGTTATATTGGAAAAATGTTGTTGGCATATTGCTTAAATGTTTTCTTCAGAATCATGCAGGAAAAATCATGCATGAGCTGCATGAGGGATAATGTGGAGGCCATCTTTACTGGAAGACCATAGCAAACAAGATTCTTAGAGCTGGCTATTATTGGCCCACCCTTTTCCCACGTACTCAAAAACCAGTCATGACTTGCCATAAGTGTCAAATGTTTTATGGCAAGAGGAAAATCCTACCTTTACCTTTGCATCCCATCAGTATTGAGGCTCCCTTTCAACAATGGGGTTTAGAATTTATTAGAAAAATTCACCCAACCTCATCTTCCCAACATAAGTGGATCCTTACTGCCACTGATTATTTTACCAAATGGATAGAAGTCATCCCTTATAGGAATGCTACTGACTCTGTAATTATCAAGTTCCTTGAAACCAACATACTATCCCATTTTGGTTGTCCTAGAAAGATCATTATAGACAATGTTATTGTCTTCAAATCCAAAAGAATGATTGACTTCTGCTATAAATATCATATCACTTTTGGGCATTCCATAGCTTACTACCCCCAAGGAAATGACCTAATTGAATCTTCTAATAAAAGCCTGATCAACATTATCAAAAGATTGCTAGATCAAAATCAGAAATCATAGAATAGTAAGTTGGTTCATGCATTATGGGCTGATAGGTTAACCACCAAGAAATCAATAAATATGTCCCCCTATCAGCAGGTATATGGCATAGATGCAGTATTCCCTACATCTTTGGGAGTTCTAGTCATGAAAATTCTCCAAGAAGTACAAACAGAAGAAAATGACATGCATAGAACGCTAAATGAAACTATTCATTTACAACAGACAAGAGAGGAAGTATACAAAAGGACACAAGCAGTTCAAGAAAACATCAAGAAGATCTTTGACAGAAGGACCAAATCAAATAACTTGCAAGTTGGAGATACAGTCTTGAAATGGGATTCTAGGAGAGAAGACAAAGGTAAACATGGTAAATTTGAGAATTTGTGGAAAGGGCCTTATATCATTCATTCAATTAGGGGTCATAATGATTTCGTTTTATAAGATTTGAATGGAGAAGAGTTATTTGGAGGTCCTGTCAATGGCAAGATGCTCAAACATTATTTCTGTCAAGATTCCTAGCTTCAAAGTTTTCATTCATCATACATAATATTGCATGAGAAAAATCACAGAAAATACAAAAAAATGAAACAAAAAGAAGAAGAGGGGAAATTAAAAATAGGTACAGCCCCATACCCAAAAACCAATATTACTGAAAGTGTGCAAGTCTAAATGCCACTGCTGATCCAAAAAGATATATTTTTCAATCATCTAGCCTAATCATGGATGAAAATGCTTTAAATTTATGTTGATAAGTTAGTAGAAACAATGATTGTCAAGATTATTTCAGACTTGACTTATCAGGAAGGATAGATTAGGGAAATATAAAGATGCTGGTTCCACATGCTCAAAATAGAACCAAAGAGATAGATAAGGATGCATTACTAATGACATATCATAGCCTTATCTTTCTAAATTTACTTTTATGCAAATAATGTTTGTGTGCAGCTTGTTCTAATGTCACAATCATGATGAATCGGACTGTTTAAACCTGATTTGAACCATGCTTTAAATTTCATGTCAATAGTTTAAAGAATCAAGACAGCCAAACAACTTAATCTTGGCAGTCAAATAGTTTAGGTAGACAATAAAAGAGTTCACCATTTTAATCTGAACTCTTGGAAGAAATAAGAATAGGAGTAGATAGTTTATTTATGTTTTTGTCAAGAGTTTGATAGTTTAAATGCACTCAAAGAAGAAAAAATGTTAGGACAAGTAGGATTGGGTAGGTAGAAACACTGTCAAAGGAAATCATATGTTCCATATTGTTAATATTACCACTTCAAAGGAATATCAGCAAGTGAAGAAGAAGGAAAATATGCCCAATGGAAAGGACACTCGTCTGTTGAAACTTAAAGATTTGATAAAATGAAGATTCTAGACACCTTAAAAGGAAAGCTACCCTCCCCAAGTGGAGCCACTGTTACTCATCAGTAATTTTTGATGTCATAAAAAGATGACTAAGTTATAATCCTATATTTATAGAAACATCATTTGAGAAATATTGTGAGTTCTAGAAATCTCACTGCCTTCATCATCCTAAACTAACCATTTTACTATCTTTCCCTCTCTCTACCTCCTAAAAATATACCTTTGCTGTTATAAAAGACTCCATTTTTTCGGCCTACTGGCCTCATTTTGTTTCTCCCTTTACTCTCATTCACTCCCTATTTTCCTCTAAAATACCCATTTTTTCCTTCCCTAAAAACCCTCATAAACCCCCCTTATTCATCATTTTTCTCTAAAAACCTTCAACAATGTAAAAATCCCTTTTTTACGTTGTTTAAATCTAACCTTTAAACCTATCAGGAAATTAAAAACCTTATTAAAACCCTGTTTTTATAATAAACCCGCCCTCTTTATGAAATAGGCCTTTAAGCCCCTCTCGGCTTAAAGCCTCAGCCCCCTCGCACTCACATGACCCTAACCCTCACCTTCCACTATCTCTTAAAAGCCCTTTCCATTTCGACCCTTGGTACCCTCTACTCCCACAGAACCATTCCCTCCACCCATTCTTTGCCCCTTCCCCCTCTTCAAATGAACTCCACCATTTCATTATACAACCACCACAAAACCTTATAAACACCCCCCTTTAAACCTTCATAATATATTTTGGGCCCCGCCTTCAACTTAACCCTGCCACCCAACCACAACCCAACACCTGTCCCCAGGCTGAACCCTCCAAACCTATGTCCCACTCCCCAAGTCATTCTGCACCGTCGATGTCATCTCCCGAGATCCGACGGCCCCAAACCCATATCGCGCAGAAACTTGCGATGAGGTTTAAAGTCCTTAACCAACGCGAAATGGGCATTATTCGCCCCACCACGCGTTGATCACCCAGTGGCATCGTGTGCGTTTGGTCCAATACCACTTACCGAAATCAATGCGCGCCATACACCACTTGTGGTTTTTCGAAACTACTTTCTCCCTCCCCACGCAAAAATTCAAATCTTTTTTGCCTCCATGTGAATTCCACCAGGTTCCGCCTCCGGAACCATGCCCCTGCGCCCTCTCCTCCTCTGCAACATGCCTCCTGACCACCCTGAAACCCTGAAAACGCAGTCAGACCTACTCCCGCAGGTTTTCAACTAATTAAGTTTGCATTTCGTGCAGGTTTTAAATGGCGGGGATGCCCAAAAAGGCATTCGGATGGCCCAGAAAAGATAAGAGAAGCCCTGGATGATGATCCAAGGGGTTTCAAAATAATTTAAGGGAATAGAGGCGAAGGTTTAAACCCTGTCACCTGTTAGCCATCTATAAATTCTATTATACCTCATGATGGCTAAATTAGTCTTTTAGTTTTCAAGAAAAAAAAAATTGTAAAAAATCTGTGAGTTCCTGAAACCTCACTATGTTCATTATCTTCAAGGAACCCTTTTCCTATAACTTCAGTCAAAAAATCCAAGAATATCCTGATGTCATCAAAAGAAGACTGTTTCAAGCTTTTTTTCCTTCATATTTCCTCTCAAGTTCTTCCATTTTCACCCATTTTCCCCTTTCTATGGTTTAAAACATCCCTCCTAATACCTATCAGAAACCTTAAAAAGGCCTAAAAACCCTCTTTTTAGGCCTATTTCCAACCTTTTATCAAAATAGGCCTTAAGCTCCTTCTTCACTAAAGCCCTTCGCCCCCTTTTTCTCATATGACCAAGACCTGTGACCATCAGCTAAAGTCTTGGCCCCATTTCATTCTTACCCCTGGTCCTTTCCTTTCCCCACAAGACCGCATTCTCTACCTCATTTAGCCCCTCCATTTCTTATCTTCATCCCCCACATTATGTCCCCCCTGGATGCATCCCAACCATTGATCGAGCTCGATCCAATGGTGATCCTTTTTTCCCCATTTTCCATGCTCTCACTCATTTTTTCTTTGCTTGTTCCCACTATGGATCTCCACCATCGATCATCCCGATCCGATGGCTTCCACAAATCCCCGATTCTAAACACTGCCCGATAATTTTTCCACCTCCTGACAAAAGAGTTGACATCACGCGGCTGGCCCACCTTCTACTAACCATTCGCCAGGCCCATTCTCTGACTGCCACCTGTCCTTTGCTGCTGATGCACCTGCCCTCGCTGCGCTCACCCACCACCGTCGATTTGGCTCCCCCGGATTTGACAGCCCAAAGTTGATTTTGCGCTCATTTCACCAAAACATGTTAACGCCTCATTTCAATGTGAAATGGGTGGTTTCGCTATGGACACGTGTCGCATCCTGAGTGGTATCATGTGTATTCAGCCCTTTACGACTTACCACTTAACCTCTGCGTGAATACCACCCCAGTTTCACCACAAAAACCACTTTTTCCATTTTCATTACTTCGAATGACAAATCACTGAAGAAATTACTCTTCCAAAGGACCAAAACTACCACCTACAGGCCTAATTTGCCTCAAAAGACACATAAAGTTACTTCGAGTCAGAGATATTTGTAAAGACAGCTCAGAAGTTATTGCTAGCCTACCTAAAAAAGCTTAAAAAGTCAACAAAATCCACTAAGTAGTTCAAAAAGTTAATATAACGTAGAGTTTGTTGGAAATATGATGCAGAGTGTTGTCCTTGATGGAAACCAATATGATGAAGATGATGGCAACCTACTTGATGAAGTTGTTCTTGACTTGATGAGCTTGTGAATGATGTACATTGGATGTATCTACAATCAGCACAGAAGGTGCAGAAGAAAGAATTTCCAGAATGGGCCAGAACAGTGATGAAAAGTGTATGTCACAAGGCATACACGAGTTTAGTAAAGGTAAGTCACGTATGTACGCGGAAAAGTACGTACCAAGTCGCGTATGGTCTTTTGCGCTCCAAAATTAGAATACCAAGGGGCTTTACCATGGTATTGACCCATTATATTGAGCGCTGGATTGTCTATTTGATCCCGTCCAGGTAAACCATTGGAAGTAATGTGGTTTTGACTCATGGTATTGAAAAAGGCTAAATCTATATAAGGAGAAGAAATTCATTGTGCAAAGTGGGTGCAAGTGTCTGGGCTTTAATGAATACTTCACTCTGAAGTATATCTGCATGGTTGAACTCTGCTCTTGTTTGATAGATCTGAATCTATGATGCATCTATGAACATGGTGAAGGTTAAATATCTCTAGATCTAAAAATGGTGAATCTCTTGAATAATTTGAAAAGAAGTGATGAAGACCTGGCACAAATCAGTTGAAGAACTTGAAGAAATCTGGGTAAGTTCATAGATATGATCTTTTGTGCAAATTTTATCTTTTATAGATCTATATGCAGGTTCAGTTCATGAAAAGCGCGTGTATACGCGGATCTGGTTCAACAAAGTCGTGTATGGACAGTTAGGGTTATTCTGGTAAATGCACAGATGTATATGCGGGTTCACTTCATAAAAAGTGCATATGATATCTGATCTTATGGTTTCTCAGGGTTGATTGTGTTTCTGCATATTTATTCTGAAGTCTGGGTTATCTCTGATATTCTGGTTACAGTGGTTTCACTGTTCTGTTTGATGCATTGGGCAAAGGTTGTTTATTGATAAGTGAAGGGTTGTGTTGAAGCTGTTTGATCCAGTTTGAAAATTGATGAAACGTGGTCTGCAGTGGATCTGAGGGTTGAAGCCTTCAGTATGAAAGTGGAAGCTTTCTGCCAGTAGAAGCTGGTACTCATATTAGGGGGTAGTAGCTCCCTTCCAGGAGAGGCTGGTAAATGAGTGCAGGGGGTTGTAGCTCCCTTCCAGGAGAGTCTGGTAAACGAGAGAAGGTTGTAGCCTTCTGCAAGTGGGTGCCTGCGTGCTGGTATGAGTCTACGCCAGTACATGGTTGTAAGAAATTTTCTTTATATAATAAAAATTGAAGACTGAGACGATGACAGTGGCGGTTTTCTCTCGAATTGGGTTTCCACCTTAAATCCTGGTGTTTATGTGTGTGTGATGTTTTATTCTGTTCTTAATGCTCCTGTTTACTGTTTTGAAATATCTAATGGAAGAATGATACAATGATCTGAGTTAAGAATTAAATGGATAATTAGATCTCTGGGCATACGCGAGTTTCCTTCCTGATATATGTGTGTATACGTGAGTTTCATTCATTAAAGTAGCGTATGGGTTTAAAAGCAAGGAAAAGTAAAAAATTTCTCTGTCTGCACTAAATACTGATTCACCCCCCCCTCTCAGTATTTTTCACAACAGAGTTAGACTTAAATACATTTTTCCTTGGGCCTTGCATGGTCTCAAAGGTCAAAAACATTATCTATGTCATTTGTGAACCATTAGAAACCCCTTCTTTCACTCCACCTCCTCATTTATCTATAAATACTATTGGTGTCCCGTGTTTTGATAGTTTTTAAAATCAAAAGACAAGGCAACATCAGAACCAATCTTTAGAGTTACAGGATCTAGTCCTCCTGTTCTCAGAGAGGGATCTCTCAAATGTTTGTTTGCAAAATTTTATCTCGTGTGCTTAAAGTATGGATTTTAGACTAGCTATTAAGGGTAGGAGTTTGATTGTTTGTTTGGTTGGATTGATACAACTAAACATGAAAAGTCTAGGAAAGATATATAGAATGGAGGAACATCTGGTTCATTGCGCAATGGAGTCAAAAAGAGGTCATAACATATTCATCAATGGATATGGGATATCAGAGGGAAAATCTAACTTGGCCGCAGGATCCTTTGGTTTTGGAATGAGATGGACATCAATGATTTGGAAAGAGAAGTTTAATTCTCAAACAAAGGGAATTTGAAATCACAACTTGAACAATAAAGAGCTTTTTGATAGACAGGGCTAACCATGAATTCTACAAATCACATCTTCAAGCAAACAATGATTTCAAAACAACTTTTAAAACAAAATCTAAGATTTGGGGAACACCCTATTTCCTTAAAGATTTAATTTCAAATTATTTAGAAAACATAAAAGATTCACTGATAATTGTAGTCATAGAAGAGGGAACACCTAACACATCTATGATAACAAATATAAAGACCTTTGAGGTAACTATTTAAGTAAGGAAAAAGGGCGAGATCAAAACAGATCTCTTTGACTCACTGTAAACAGAAAACTACAAAGGGAGACTTCAATAACAGTTTTAAAGTGGTAGCAGACAAGCAGGGAGAACCATAAATCATGCTGAAACCAAATATTCAAACTATTAAGGAAATAAAAAAGCATGAAGACTAAAGAGAGAGATTAAAGACTCTAAAATACTTCAGCAAAAGAAAACATGAAACAGTGAAGGATGAATAGGTCTAAGGTGCTTCCAGGAGTCATTTCTTAGCCTAAAACTTTCAACCTACTGTAGTAAGAAATTATGGAACATAATGAAAACAAGAGAAAACATTAAACAGTTCAGAATACTTCACCAACAGCCAAGCTCATGCATCCAATGATAGAGCGTTCACAGTAACAAGCATGCAACAACATCATTAGGGCTTCCAAGACTTCAATTTCTTCTTCAACTTCAACAGACTATGTATTATTTCAGAGAGTTCCAATATTACAACTAGTGATCAACCAACCCCTCACTCATCTTCTTCAGAAGTATATATAGAAGAATGAGGAGGTGAGATCTGATAAAATATCTCAAAAACTAATTAATACAGACTTAAATGGCTTCTTGGCCTTTGGGGGCTCAATGAAGCAACTTACACAGGTGTCCTCTGTATAAAATCATTTATATTAACTATTAGGTTTGCTGGAAAGAATTTGTTGACTTCAAGGCTTCTCTTCATCCTTGTGATAACTTCTTCTAACAGCTACAATAAGTTCCTTTGGTTTGAAATAACTGTTCAGTTGTATTGATGCAAAATATCTCCTAGTCTGGTAATAACTTCAACCTTCTTTGATTGCTTTGAGGCTATAGGTGGCTCTGCAGCAGCTGGAAGTTTTAATTAGCCCCTAAGGTGACAGTGGAGGTCTCTTTTGCGATAAAACAGTCATGATTTTCTTTCAAACTGTGGTTTAGGCTTCTGATAATCCATTTTTAGCCATAATCCCCATAGATCTGTCTTCAATTTTCTGTCCTGATATATTTTATCTTCAGCACTGATACTTCTCTGACTATGCTTGATTCACTGTGTTTTTCGCTGGTGTGCAGGGTTTCGCAGGGATGATATGGCATCAATGCCTGATGAAACATCGATGAAATGTAAATTTTAGATCCTGCGAAGGATTTTTTTTGCTGAATCGGAGGCGGGAGGATTGTCACCCTCTGCCTCTAAAAAAACTTCAATCATGGCGGAAAAACCATTAACCCTGCAAAATACGAGTAAATATTATGAAATCCTGCATGTGTGGACTAACTGCTTTATAAGGCATGTGAAGGGAGCGTGGCCATTAGATGGCATCATCCAATGGTCGAGATTGTTTGGAGGAGGTCAAAGGAGAGCGGTGGAGGAAATTAAATCGGAACCGTTCATTGCGCAAATATCAACAGCTAGGAGTGAAGGTGAACAAATCACGTGAAAGGATCAGAATATTCGAAAAAATAAAATAAAAGCAAAAAAAAGGTTTAAAACCTTAGTTTCAGCGAAAAATGGTCGAAAATCAAGTTCGGGGTTCGGGACAAATGTGGATTGTCGGATGAGATCGACCTACGTGATCAACGGCGGAGGAAAGGCGCCGATAAACCTTAGAAAACACGCCCGGACATCAAACATGCAATAAAAATTTTCTGAATAAAACTCCCGGGTCCAGATTTGCTGACTGGGCGGAGAAAACAGGGCGATCGAGTTTGGGCTGTTGATCTGCAGATCAGATCGACGGTGGAGACACTTTGACGAGAACGTGTCATACTTGGTTATTTCACGAGCATCTTTGGAGAGCGATCACCATCCGATGGGTAGCCTCAGATCAGACAGCACACATCAATATCGCATCGGGTCTATGTCCAATATTTAATGCGCGATGGACGGCGGTTTTAGAAAATGGGTCCAAGATACGTGGCGATCGGTGTATGGAATCGCTACTGAAAATGGTGCGATGGTGCGATGGATACCACGTGGTTTTTTGCAACGGTGAATGGATGGCGGGGACCACCAGGAGATGAATTGTGCGCCGTCGATCTATGGATCAGATCGATGGTCGAGATCGCTTTGAACTTGGGACCAGCGGAAAATTTACAACATAATAAAAGCCGATGGATTTTAATATATGACCAAAGGTTTTGAACTTTGGGCGGACATAATTAATATTCAAAATGGCTTAGCGCCCAGTTCCAGCACCAGGGCGTATGGAAGGGAGGGCTAAAGACTTAGCCCAAGGGGGCTTAAGTCCATAATATGAAAATGTGTTTTTTAGGCATTTTTCAATGATTTTAAAAGGAGTTGGTGGGTTTCGATAAGGCTAAGAAAGGGTCTTAGAACCTTATCAAAGGGATTTTGATGAAGGGGGAAAGGGAAACAACATGAAAATGAGAGACTTTATGGAAAAAGAAAGCAAAGATGAGGTCACTTTTGGAAGAAGGAAAATAGAGGAAAATGGTGCTTGCAGCAGTTTTTCTTCATGTAATGACAGCAGAATTCTTGAGTTGAAAAGGGGAAAAGCAGTGATGATTATCCAAAGGATAGGATATTATCAAAAGACTTTAAGCATCAACAATTTTAGCAATGAAATTGTTTCTTGAAGGCTATCCAACATCATTTAGCCACCACTTGATATGACAGAATTTATGGGTGGCTAAAAAATACTACATGAGGAGTTCATGGTTATTGTTGGTTGGATTTTCATTGAAGTATAAGATAGTTGCTGAAGCTATTGAAGTATTGTTGAGAAGTTGAAGAACACTAGGCTGAGAAGAAAAATTTTGAGCTGTAAAGACCTATTTAACTTGAAGTATGTAACTGGTTTGAACATCAATAATACAAGCTGATTCATGGGATCCTGGTCTATGTTAATGGTGATGTTATTCCTCACTGTTTTTGTTTTTCTTTATGTTTCACATGCTGTCCATTTTCTCTGATAAAGAACAGAAAATTTAGAGTAGGATTTACTGAAAAGTACCCTATTTCTGTCTAAAAGCTTTATATTTATGTTTTCTTCTGCTAAGGTATGTTTAGAGGATTCTTAATTTCCCTTTAGGTTTATTCAGCTTGTTGCTTTAAGAATGATTCAATAGAGTATAACTAGGAAGGAATGTTGGTGAGCCAATGTCTTTATGAGTACAACTGGAGATATTGTTTTTCAATGTTATTTTCAAATTTTGCTAAGTAGAGTTAAGCCAGGGAAGTTTATGGTATGTCCTATCCTCTGGATAGTATTTAACAGTTGCTTTGAAAGATCCCTTGATAGTATGCCAAAAGCAGGATAGATTCATAGTTTCTGTCTGATCTTAGGCTATTTTCCTTATTCTCTTATATGTTTTCTCCTTTCTGAAAGTAGTCTTAGGATTACTAGATTGTTTTCTGAAAAGTGTGCTTTAATAAAAGTTTGCCCAAATAAGTCTATGGTCTACCCTGTCCTTTGGCTTGCTTCAAACAAGTTACTTTGAAAGGCTTTTCTTGTTTAGTAGAGTTAACATATTATTAATTGGTTGTTATCTTTGCTTCTTTCACAACAGTTTAATGTTTCATACCACAATTTGATCTAAAATATCCTTTGATATAGATGACTTGCCCTATGGAAAATCTTGAATAATTGTTGTACAATTAAATCCTTTTGTGACTCCATAGCCCAATGGGTTGACACTATTTCATAACCTATCTTTTCAGTCGAAACATTCTTCAATTTTCTCTCACCTTCATCCTTCAGTTGACCTCTTTAGTTACTGATATCCATCCCAACCAAACAAACAAACAAGTTCTCTGAGCTTCATAACTAGCCTAATATCATGAACAAAACATAAAGATATATCCTTTGAAACACTTAAATAGAGAGATCCCTCTCTGAATCCAGGAAGGCTAGGTCCTAGGATTCCAAAGTGGTTCTGATGTCGCCCCCTGCAGCGTTTATTCTTTCCAATCTTGTAAATCACAAGGATCCAACATAGTGGCGACCATACTGGGGATAATACTGAGTAATAGATAACTTCACAACTCAGAAATCCCATTCTTCAAATGAATCAAGTGTCTGCCAAGATTGGTTCCTGATTGTTGATGGTGGACAACAACCAGTCCTAGAAAACAAGTAAAAATCTTCCACCTGGTGACTCCACTGGTTTTTAGTAGGCCTGCTGATTTCCCTGCATTTTCAAAAAAACTCCACTAGGAAACTCTTTTATCATAACATCATACAAACTCAGTTAAGAGAACTTTTAGTATTAATTTTTCTTTCATAAGATTAGTTGGCCTTTTAAAGACTGTCATATTTGGATGAAATTTTTTCATCATTGGGTCTAAAACATAACATAGTGGCTTCTAAAAGAATTCATACTAGAGCTCATCCTGACCCAAATCCTCCTGAAATAGTTGACAATACAGAAAGCATCCTTAGGAAGTCTCCTAAATCCAAAAATCCAACTATTGTCAGACCAATTCATAGAGCAACTATGTTCCTGAAAATCTTACAGCTCTGCAAAGTACACAAGTTGACTTACCTGTCATAAGGAATCCATCTAGAACTAAGTCACCTAGTGGTATAGATCAGATAAAATTTGAGCCTGAAAATTCATAATATAATAGCAGCAGAGAAACCTCCCCATCTACTCCACCCTATCTTCATTTCATTCATAACTTTGGTTTCTCTCATCCTAAATCTGCTCAACAATCCCTAGCTGGTCCAAGCACTTCTGTTACACCCACTCATACATCCTCTGTCCAAACCACCCCACTTCATCACCTTCCACCATTTGTAAACCCCCATTCCTCCCAAAACTTCATATCATGCAAGATGGTATGCTCCCTTAGTCCTTCCTTTACCTTTAGTTGTTCTACCACAGGACTACCAGTCCAATATTCCATTATATGATACTGGTAGTTCTACCACAACTCAACAACATGTGGATAGAATGAATGACTACTTTGACAGACAAGAAATAGATGATGAAACCATTAAACTTAGAATGTTTGCTCAAAGTTTAGGGGGAGAAGCAAGAAAATGGTTCAAAGGCTTAACCCCTAATAGTATCAATGACCTCCCCTCTTTTCATCAATTATTCCTAAACAAATGGGAAGTCAAGAGAAATTCCCTTCAAATCCTGCCAGAATACAATGATCTTAAAAGGAATGCTGGAAAGAGTGTCCAAGATTATTGCACTAGGTTCAATAGTGTTTATAATGCACTCCCTCCACAAATGAAACCCCCACAAGGCTTAGCCTTAATGAATTTTCCTGAAGGATTTGATCTAGACATGTGTTATCAATTAAGGGAGATAGAACCCCCTACATTAGAAGACATGCATAAAGGGGCAGAAAGTGTAGAAGCTAACCCTAATGCAAGGAGGGCTAGATTAAAAGCAGAAAAAAAAGTTACCTACAAAGATGAAGCTGGACCTTCCACATCAGACTCCAGAATCGATAATTTGGTCAGAAGCATGGAGATGATGATGGAAAGAATAAACATGAGTGAGAGAGCTTATTATAAATAAGATCAAACAGCTCCTCAAAACACAAATCAGAATCAGAACTTTAGAAGGAACCCCCCTCAAATTAGACAAAGAGGCCCTGATCAGCAAGTCAGACCTCCTTTTCAACAGAATTATGTTGATGAAGAGGGGAGAAAAATAGAAGAAACAGAGGAAAATCACATGAACATGTTGGGAGTAAAAAATGAGGATATTGTTTTCCTTAATGAAGAAGTACAATTCACATACATACCTAATGAGGAAGAAGGCCTAGAATCAGAAGATTATAAACTAGGCTTTTAAAATGCCATAATGGAAGTACACAAACAATATGACTTGAGAAGTAGAAATAACCAAGACACTCCCAAGAAGAAAACCTTTGAAAATTCTACCAAAACCAACCTTGTAAATATGTCCAAAAATTTAACAGAAAAATCATAACATAGTGGCTAAAAGTTCTGATAAAAATAAAGGAAAAAGCACCCAAAACAATGACAAATATAGTGGTGACCCTAGCAGCATTAGCACCTCAGCTATTGCTCCTGAAAAAACCATTTTAATTGTTGTTCATAATAAAAACCAGCAAGCTGATGTTTCTAAGAAAACATTGACTAAAAAGGCTGAATTAAATATTTCTAAAACTCAAACACCTTTCAGCATAGAGAGTGAAATTGCCAAGATAAAAATCTCTATCCCTCTCACTGAGTTAGTCACTCAAGATGTATATAAGTCCCAATTGTTAAAAGTTCTGAACATAGGAGATCACAATGACTCTATTAACTTAAATGATGACAAAACTGAGCTTCTGTTTGGACCAAAAATTGAAGGAAAATTTCAAGAAGGTGGAGTTCCTCCATTTTATGTCAGCTTAAACATCCATGATAAAATTTTGCACAATGCCATGCTTGATTCGGGAGCATCACATAACCTTATGCCCAAAGTGATAATGGAAATACTAGGCCTTGAGGTCACCATCCCTTATAAAGATTTATACTCCTTTGATTCCAGCAGAGTTAAATGCCTAGGCCTAATAAAGGATCTTTGTGTCAATTTAGTAGAAATCCTGGCCAAAAGCTTAGTGATGGACACTGTTGTGGCTGACATACCCCCCAAATATGGTATGCTTCTTACAACATCTTGGGGTGCTAAATTGCAAGGCACAATGCAAATGGATATGACTTATGCCACCATCCCTATCTTCAGTCAACCTAGAAGACTTTATAGGGAAACACACATGAAATACATGGTGAGTAGCCAAGAAAGACCAGAAAAATCCCCTCTTTATTCTATACATATTGACCTTGAATCATTCATTCCTTACAATTATGAGATTCCTAATGAGAAAGGATTAGAAAATGAAACATCAGCCGACATAGTGGCAGCCATAGAAAAAAATGAAGGGTAAGATAATACATACAAATAGTTTGTTATTTCAGAAAATCACAGCAAACAAAATGAAGGTCTTGAGCTACAAAACAGTCATCAACATGGTGCCAATCATCAAAGAGAAATTCCTCAACACATTGAAAACCCTGAGGAACAAGACACAAATAAACATAGTGCAGATCCTAAAAAAGAACACAGTGATGATCAAAATAAACAAAATAGAGAGGACAAAGAGGAAATTGATGAAACATCTAAAAAAAGTCCTCATTGAAGCATGATTTTTGATGGGTCTTCTTCTAAAACTGGTGCAGGAGCAGGCATATTGGTGCACAATACTGAAAACAATCATGCAAAAGGTCATTCATATAGATTAAACTTTCACTGCACAAATAACATAGCAGAGTATGAAGCAATCCTCTTAGGACTACAAGTTCTTAAAAAACTAGGAGCCAAAAGGATAATAGTTCATGGAGATTTAGAATTGATAATTAGGCAAGTAAATGGGGAATATACTGCTAAACATCCCAGACTGAGAGCCTATAGAGATGATGCCATGGACCTATTAAAGTCATTTTCTGAATTCCAACTTAATTTTGTCCCTAGAAACCAAAAAATTCTTGCCAATGGATTAGCCTTTGCTACTAGTACCTTTTTGAAACCTTATGAAAGAAATAAATACACAATCCAAGTCAAATACAGTCCAACAGTCCCAGACAATGAGAAATACTAACAAGTTTTTGAAGGAGATAAACAAATAGAAGACTTCCTACAGTCTAGAAATGAATTTGAAATGACAAATTCAGATTCATAGTATGATAAGGCTGTCCTATTGAAGGAACATCACTTTTTAAAGAAGAAAAAATTCCTGAGATTTCTGATATAAATCTGTTAACCAAGGTACCCAAAAATAAAATAGAAAAATACACAGATTTAGGAAAAGAAGACCTAGAGGTGTTGCAATCCAAAACTGAAAGCTTGCCAACCAGACTGGTACCCTTAGAAGAACTGTTTGACTTTAATGATGTTGCAAAAAGGCCAAAAATAGAACCTACTGAAGCTGAAGTAGAAGAGTGAAATATAGGCAGTAAAGAAAAGCCTAAAATGATCAAATTATCTAAGACACTGCCAGCTCATATTAAACTGAAATACCTTGAGCTGTTTAGAGAATTTTCTGATGGGTTTGCATGGAGTTATGAAGATTTGAAATCATATGATACATAAATAATTCAGCAGAAGATACCCCTCAAAGAAATCCAGAAGCCTTATAGACAAAAAATTTGCAGAATCAACCTTGTTCAATTACCTCTGGTAGAGAAAGAAATTAAAAAATGTATGATGATGGAATTATAGTCCCTGTGAGATACTCAGAGTGGGTATCTAATCTTTTAACAGTTAGGAAGAAAACAGGAGAAATAAGGCTTTGTATTGATTTCATAAACTTAAATAAATCCTCCTTGAAGGATAACTATCCCTTGCCCAAAATGGATCATATTTTACAAAGGGTAGTAGATTCTAGAAGAATTTCTTTGCTAGATGGCTTCTTAGGATACAACCAAGTATTGGTACATCCTGATGATCAACTTAAAACAGCCTTTACTACTCCTTGGAGCACTTTCATGTATGTGAAAATGCATTTTGGTTTAATAAATGCTGGTGCCACATTCCAGAGAGCCATGGATATTGCATTCTCAGAAGAAATAGGCTACTTCATTGTGATTTACTTAGATGACATCATAGTCTATTCAAAAACAGATGAAGAACACCTAATACACCTAAGAAAATTCTTTGAGAAGTGCAGAAAATATGGTTTATCCTTAAATCCCAAGAAAACATTGTTTAGTCCCCAAGAAGGTAAACTTCTTGGAAATATCATATTTGAAGAGGGAATAAAGATAGAACCAAAAAGGATTGAAGGTGTATTGCAAATCAATCGTCCTAGAAACATTAAGGAACTTCAATCTTTCATTGGAAAGATTAATTTCTTGAGAAGGTTCATACCCAACCTAGTTGAATTCCTTAGAAACATGACAAACATGCTTAAAAGAGAAGAAGGAGTTAAATGGACCTTAGAAGCAAAGAAATAATTTGAGCTGGTAAAACAAGCACTTACCCAAAAACCAATGCTCAGTAGTCCTAAGTTTACTAAAGATTTCTTCATATTTTCATTTGCATCAGAAGACACAGTGGCTGTTGTCCTCCTACAGAAAAACATGAAGGGACAAGAGTAGCTTATTTCATTTTTCAGCAAGGAATTAAGAGATGCACCTATGAAGTATAATATAATGGAAAAATAGGCCTTTTCCTTGGTCAAAGATTTAAAAGAATTCAGAGTTTACATTTTACACTCACACACCATAGCATTTGTGCCTCATTCAGTAGTGAAAGACATTTTGACACAAGATCCTGATGGAAAAAGAGGAAAGTGGATTGCTGTAATACTAGAATATGATTTAGAAATCAAACCCACTAAGGTCATCAAAGGTCAAGGACTAGCAAGACTCATGGTTGAATCCAACTTTCAAGCTCTTGATATAAACATGTTTAATGCATTAGATGAACAGGAGGAGTTGGCACCTCCACTTATTGAAGATCATTTTTTGAATTCATCTTGGTATCCCGACATTTTGTATGTGCTACTTGATATTAATGTTCCTCCTATTTTTTATAAAACAAAGGCAATGTTTTTAAAGTTAAAAGCTGTAAATTACTGCATTTTAGATAAATGTTTATATTGGAAAAATTATATTGGATTATTGCTTAAATGTTTGCCTGAGAATGATTCAGATAAGATCAAGAATGAGTTCCATGAAGGAGAATGTGGAGGCCACCTCTATTGGAAGACATCAGTGAACAAAATCCTTAGAGCTGGCTATTACTGGCCCACCATCTTTCAAGATATCCACAAAATGGTCATTTCCTATCACAAATGTCAAATTTTTGAGGGCATAAGAAAGTTGCTTCCCTTACCTCTGCAACCAATCACTCTTGAAGCTCCTTTTCAGCACTGGGGTCTAGAATTCATTGGGGAAATCCACCCTGCCTCATCAGCCCAACATAAATGGATCCTCACAACAACTTATTATTTTACAAAATGGATAGAATCCATTCCTTCTAGGAATTCCACAGACTCAATCATCATTTCATTCCATGAAAATCATATCATGTCTAGATTTGGTTGTCCTAGGAAAATTATCACAGACAACGCAGTTGCATTTGGATCCAAAAATATGGTTGATTTCTGTCATAAATATCATATTATATTAGGTCATTCTACTGCTTATTACCCTCAAGGTAATGGGCTGGCAGAATCCTCAAGCAGGAGTCTGGTAAACATAATAAAGAATTTGCTAGAAGAGAATAAGAAATCATGGCACAATAAGCTAGTACATGCACTTTGGGTAGACATATTGACAGTCAAAAAGTCAATTGGGATGTCCCCTTATCAGCTAGTTTATGGAGTAGATGCAATATTTCCAACCAGTCTAGGAGTGCCAGTCATGAAGTTGATCCAGGAAGTGCAGTCTAAAGAAAATGATATGAGAAGAAGAATAAACCAAACTATACATTTATAGCAAACCAGAGATGAAGTATACAAAAGAGCACAACAAGTACAAGAAAACATCAAGAAGTTGTTTGATAAAAGAATAAAGGTAAGTGATTTTAAAATTGGTAACAAAGTTTTGAAATGGGATTCCAGGAAAGAAGATAAGGGAAAACATGGAAAGTTTGAAAATTTATGGAAAGGCCCTTATCTTATTTAGTCTTCTATTAGCAACAATACATTTTTTTTGCAAGAGATGCATGGAGCTGAAATTTTTGGAGGTCCTGTCAATGGCAGGATGCTCAAACATTATTTTTGTAAACGTTTTTGTTCAAAAGTTCTTTTTAATTCATTGTAAATAACATTGCTTGAAAGGAATTTTAAAAATGGAGCACAAAAGTAGTATGAAAAGAGAAAAAATGGGCAGACAAAAAAGAAAACGTACAACCCCATACCAAAAAAGATAAAAATCTGAAAGTGTGCAAGCTCAAATGCCACTGCTTGAAAAAGAAACTGTAATTCAGTCATACAGCCTAAACATGACTGAGTGAATTTGAATTTTTTTCTGATAGGTTAGTGTGAAGAAGATTTTCCAAACAGTGTAATCTTGGCTTATCAGTAGAATATATTAGGATAGAGAAAGAATGGTTCTAACAAGCTTAAAATCTGAACCAAGAAAGGAAAAGAGAAATGGCTCCAAAAAAGATCAAAAACTGAGCCAAAGAAAGAAAGAAGGATGCTTAGAGAATCCGAGATCTGAAGCCTTCATAATTTTGTTTTATTTTCTGCAAATAAAGTCTATGTCCAGCTCGTACATAATGCCATAGCTCCCATAGAAAATCAGAATATTTAATCCTGGTTTGACTGTGTTTTAAATTTCTTGTTTTAGAAATAGAGAATAAAATCTATCAAATAGCTCAATCTTGATAGATAGTTAGAATAGGTAGAGAATTACTGAGTTCAACAATTTAATCTGAACTCATGGAAGATATAAGGGCAGAGATAGATTATTTTATTGCTTTCAAATAAAAGAAAAAATTGATATTACAAGGGTTTGCAAGTCCAAATGCACCCACTGAAGAATTTTTTTTAGGAAAAGTAGGATGTGTAGGTAGAATTTTGGGAGAAAATCATCTGATTATGATATTGCAGATCATATTTTTTAGCAGCATGATCATCAAAGACAAAGAGGAATGTCAGAGTGCAGAAAACATAAGGCACTGGTCTACTTTCCAGAGATTTATCTCTGAGGTTCTTGACATGTCCAAGGAGCTGCCCTCCCCAAGTGGAGCCACTGTTAGCCATCTATAAATTTTGTTATACCTCATGATGGCTAAATTAGTCTTTCATTTTTCAAGAAACAATTTTTTGTAAAAAATCTGTGAGTTCTTGAAACCTCACTATGTTTATTATCTTCAAGGAACCCTTTTCCTATAACTTCACTCAAAACCTCCAAGAATATCTTGTTGTCATCAAAAGAAGACCGTTTCAAGATTTTTTGCCTTCGTATTTCCTCTCAAGTTCTTCCATTTTCACCCATTTACCCCTTTCTATGGTTTAAAACATCCCTCCTAATACCTATCGGAAAAATTGAAAAGCCCTAAAAACCCTCTTTTTAGGCCTATTTCCGACCTTTTATCAAAATAGGCCTTAAGCCCCTTCTTCACTAAAGCCCTCTGCCCCCTTTTTCTCATACGACCAAGACCTGTGACCATTGGCTAAAGTCTTGGCCCTGTTTCATTCTTACCCTTGGTCCTTTCCTTTCCCCATATGACTGCATTCTTCGCTTCATTTGGCCCCTCCATTTCTTATTTTCATCCCCCCAATTATGTTCCCCCTAGATGCATCCCAACCGTTGATCGAGCTCAATCCAATGATGATCCTTTTTTCCCCATTTTCCATGCTCTCACTCATTTTTTCTTTGCTCATTCCTACTATGGATCTCCACCGTCGATCATCACGATCTGATGGCTTCCACATATCCCTGATTCTAAACATCGTCTGATAACTTTTCTACCTCCCGAAATAAGAGCTGGCATCACGCTTGTTAGCCCCCCTATGAAATTCTTGACAAGCAAGCTGGGGGCTGAATTTTTTCGGAGCCTTCAAGGAATGTCTTTCCCTTGAAAACCCATTCTCCTTGAAGCCTCTGAGTGCTTTGCCTTATATAAATTCTATTTACTGCCCCATTTCTCAAAAGGGCCTATATTACCTCTCATATCCCTACAAAATACCACTTTTCCCTTCTCCCCCTTGAAATCCCATTCTTGCCCCTGTTCTGGGCTCTCCTACCCCTCATTGCCCTATCGTTACCCTAGCTGGCCTCAAATTGCATTAAAAACGAATAAAACCCATGTATTTCATTATAAAAGGCCTAGCACCTTTGGCCAGAGCCCCGCGCCCTTCCGCCTTCCACAGGACCTAGCGCCAGAACCACCCATTAAATCCGTCAGGTGCTTGCTTTCCCCAATGCTTTCCCGCCCAAAATCCTAAAACCTTCGATAATTCATATTTTCTAGTCCTTACATAATTTCCAAAGGTTGCGCGCCGGTTATAAACGTTGTTATAAGGTTTTGATTAAATATTCGGGGTCGCAGATCTACCGTCCATTACTCCCACAGATCCAACGGTGCGGCACGCAACTCTTCATATGGACCCCGCCTGCCATACGTCATACCTCCAAACCCACCGGTATTTTCTGCACCACCATTTGCGAGCCGGCGGTATTCTTCCATTGCCCAACGATTCCACTGGGCGCCGGCCGTGTGTCCTTTGTACGGTGGCAAAACCACTATCTTCCCACGCGTTATTGTTCAGCCCAAACCATGCAGTGAAATCATCGTGCGTCGTTGGATCTCGCGCGTCCCATCTAACGGTCGACATTCACCAAAGCTGCACACTGCTTAACCCCATCCATCGTACCCACTGGCCCACTGTCTGTTACCCTCCGCCGTCGATCTCCACCATAATCGACGATCCCGAATCCGTCCCTCCATTGTTGACCGCTCCGTTGCCTCGGGTCTCCACGTCACCCATCCACAATTTTCCGTCCTGCCACGTCACTCCACGTGCGCCCTCGTACAGTCTCTCATTTTGTTGCATATATACGTCCAAAGTTCGTGTTTTTTAATGTTTTTCATGCATTTGTCACTCCGCAGGCCACCAAACACCTACCAGAGAAAACTGCCATTGTTTTCCACGATTTCCCCCCGGTTCTCCATCTGCATGGCTTTTTTTCTGCATCCACCTCTCGTCCTCACCACCTCCATCATTCATATCCATGGTTTTCCTCATAGGTTTTTTGTTTTGCAGGGTTTCTGAAGGAAAAAAAGCCATCATGTTTCTACATGGAACGCAGGACGGATAGATTTAAATCCAGAGAGCTGATACTGTCGAGAAATAGTCAAAGAAAGCGGCTGGTGAGATTTGCATCAAGGAAAAGCAGATTTCGGGCATTGAAAACCTCTCAACACCATTAAAAGCCCGAGCTACCCTGTCAGAAGCAGAATGGAGCGGCAGTGTTACAGTGCAGAGCAAAGGAATATTAAGCGGTGGTGCATTGGTGGCGCGACAGTGGTGCACGTTGGCGGAGCCACCTTCCCTGATGGTTACGGGGGGTATGAGTCTGCCCGTACAGACCAAATGAGGTGAGGCCCCGTAGTACATATTGGCCATTGATCAGCGGTCAAACCCCGATCGACTGGTCAACTACCGGGGGTACACATCCCGTTAACCTCCGCGCTGGTCTACCTCCCGTACTCTGTCGATCTGTTCAAACCTGCTGCCGGTTTAGCTCCGTGCTGTTCCAATCGTCCTGCCGCTTGTGAATTGATCCGAGCAGTTGCAATTACATTCCAACAAAAGCAGCAGTTTGAAGACCTCGAGGATCGATCAAAGGATCCTGTGCACAAGTAAAAGGTACCATCAGGGTTATTTGTCACCAGAATGTTTCTCTTTATCAAAGTACAGGGCGCCCATACAACTTTTATTATACATAAAATCCATGAAAGAATTTCCGCCCTAACTACAGCTCAAAAACAGTCAGACATTTATGAGACAGACCTTCCTAGCAGTTTATTTCATTTTTGTTCAAATCACCCAGGAGTACTTCAGCCAAAAGATGTCAAGATCAAATCTGGAGCAAATCATTCTCTCACAAGGAAGGTGACAAAGATTAAATATACAACATGTCAAGCAGAATGGGTTTCATCCCTGCATTCATTGTTGTGTTTAAAGATAAATTTAATTTTCACCTACTCCTTCAGTCGATCTTAGGCTCACCCTTTGCTATAAAGCACAGAAGGAAACATTGTAATGGTTTTTGATGAGATATCAATGAGACACAAGTATTCTCCTCTTGAGATAAGTTCTCTGTGTATATTGTAAGATAGGCTGAGATTTGATGTATTCAGACTGAATGTTCAAGCTGTGGGCAATGTTGTACTTGATTGGTTTTGTTTTTAATATGAAAAGCACATTTCTTTGGATCCTGATCTAAAGCAGCTGGTGATGTTTCCTCTTTCTCTGTATTTGTGATTGACTTGCTCTTATTTCATGTTTCATTTCATTTCATTTCTACTGGCTTGCATCAGAAGTTTGGCATAGGATTCACCCTTGTTAAGTGCCCTATGTTGCTGCTTGTTGGGAAAAATACTGAGAGGGGGGGGGTGAATCAGTATTTACTGCATATTCAAAACTTTCAAAAATATATTTCTAGTCCAAAACTCGTTTGGAACTAGAAATTTGTCATTATCATTTTGTAATAAATTGTAATTGTTCCGCCATGAAGACATTGTAAAAGCAGACCCCTGGTCTTTTCTCTAGCCAAGATAATCATATTCCTGCAAAAGGACAGCAAAATCATTAGTATCGACCTTAAAAAAAAAAGCCAAAGGAAGTTTGTATTTGAAAAAGCCAAAGTGAAATTACAAAAACATTTGTAATATGGGTTTGAAGTTTGATTTGAAATAAAATCTGATTGTGAAGATATTTGTGACATTATAAAAGCCAAACAAGTTCATTTGAACCAATTCATAGCTCCCAAAATCGTGTTTGCAAATTGGAGGGCCGATTTCAGAGTTTTGAAGTGCGTGGACAGAGTTTTGGGGCTGCGCGACCCACGTGGAGGCAGAGCGACCCACCTGGGCAGAGCGACCCACGCAGGTTAGTTCATCAGTGTAAGTTGGCAAGGGGCGCGACCCACCTGGGCCGAGCGACCCACGCAGAGGCTGCGCGACCCACGCAGACACAGGGTTTCGAAATTTAGTTTGAGCGCCCAGTTTGGCTTGGAATCGACTCAAACTACCTTCAATCAGGTTTCTATCAATTGCTTGATGTTTTTGAACACATTTGTGGCATCATTGGTGGTTTCAAATTTTCAAATGGAGGATTTAAAACCCCACAGTCATAGCATTATTGTTTTCAGGGTTTGAAATGAAAATGAATGGTTGAAAGAATTTGTTTGCTATCTTAAAGCAGTGATATGTCCAGCCTTCCATATAATATCAAAATCATATTGCTCTCATGCCCATTTTGCCATATTAACCATTGCTATTATTTTACCATGTTTAAACCCTTTGTGCCATGGTGACTGTGTTTGTAATGAGTCTCACTGTCCAAATGTAAAAATATGCTCATGACTTTGTTTCCAACTGCCCATTGAGACCTTTGTGGTTGTTACTCATAAACAAACACATTCTATTGATGCCATGCCCTCCCTTTGACTAGATGTGTTCAAACTTTTGAAGGTTGCCTGCTCTTATTTGGTCAAATTTTCACTTGCTTTCAAAACAGAGATTGTGCCTTTTCCAATCCATCTAAAACAGAGATTTTATCCATGGTTTGTTCCTTTATGGTGCTTTGACGGTGGGAATATTGGTTGGGTGTTGAAACATACATCCTAATTTTGCTTTCACTGCATTCATATCAGTATACACATTGCCAAAAGCTTGATCAGAGATATGTCAGAGACAGAGTCAGAATATGAGCCAGGGTCAAGCAGTGATTCGGTGGCTGAAGGTAATGTGCCACGGGGTTCCCGCAGAGAAAATAGAAGTGGTGATCATCGCAGAGAGGAGCCTACTTCTTTGGCTCGGTTGCAGGCATGTCCATTAGCTATGGATTGTTTTCGATTCTTTTCATGTTTCAGATTTTGTGAGATGGTTGTACAAACCCGACCTCATCGTGAATTAGCACGTCTGTTTGTTCTTCATTTACGGGGTGATCGGGTAAACCTTGCTGGGGTTGATTTCATTGTATCACCTTTGACTATTGCTCAAGCCACTGGCATACCAAACATAGGCGAGGAATGGAGCAAGGGTAAGCAGTTAGAGAAATTTCACTATGAGCCATACATTAAAACTGGGTATGTGGCTTACTTGAGCAGAGTTTTTCCATTCAGATTCTTGAGAGATGAGTATGCACCGCTCATGAGGCTCATCATTCAGTATTTTAGTTGTGAGGGCAGGTATGCTCGTCTTTTCTCATACCATGTTCGTTTGCTGATGCACTTCACAAGGGTGCGTATGATGAATATTCCGTATTTCATACACCGCAACATAGAGAGGATGGTGAAATTTGTGCAGAAGAAGACGAGCCCAGTGCAGCAGTACAGGAGTATATACCATTTCACTTTGATCAAAATCTTGGTGTCACATCAGTTGGCAGAGCAGGGCATCACTTGGGAGGATTTCATTTCTAGAGACTTTTTCAGAGTGCCACATCAGCCTCCCGAGACAGTTCATGATGCAGGAGAGCCTTCACACCAGCCAGATAGAGTTGAGGTTGAGCATATCTGCACTCCTTTGGTTCAGACATATCAGCGAGGCCACAGGGCCTTATTTGCAGCGACACGGCGAGTACTATCTCCACGTGAGGTGGAAGGGGTCTTGCCGACTTCATCGACACGGCGAGTATTATCTCCACGTGATGTGGAAAGGGTCTCGTTTTCTTCTTCAGTGCAGGTACAGGTACAAGACAGGGGCAAGAGGCCCATGCATGATGAGGGCCCATCAGGAGGCCGGGACACCGATATGACAGTCATTGATGTTGATACGGGCTCTCCTAGCTCGAAGCTGAGGGAAGTCATCCAAGAGCAAAGGGCCGAGAATGACCAGCTGAAAGACCAATTGCAGAAAGCTCAGTGGGTGATTAACTATTTGGAGCAGCGCAACAAACAGCTCGAGGATGAGCTCACATTTTATGAGGTGCGCCAAATCCGTGAGGACAGGCAGTGGAATCGAAAGAGGCCCGGTGACATGACACCAGCTGACCGAGATACCGTACTCACTCGGGTAAATATACATCTGGAGAAGCTATTGGCGAAGGCCAATCGCGACAAAGACATGCTTCGCCACATGAAAGAAGACATCGGGCTCGCATGGCTGTTTCCGTGTGCTGGTGGGGATGAGGATCATGAAGAGGTGGCGTTGGGTGCTGCATTCGACCTGGCAAAAGGCCCCTGTGACCCGGATTTTTGGCTTCGAGGGCTTCATTGACTCGGCAGACATGATGGAGGACTCTCCGTCATTGGTTGGGCAAATTCCTTTGTGAAAATTTTGTCATTTTCAAATTTTTGGTCTAAAAATTGCAGGTTTTGCAAACTACAGGTCGCGCGCTAGCCATGCGCTCGCTTTGGGACACTTGCTGGAGGAAATTTTTGCATTTTTGGATTTTTCATGGTTAATTATGCATCCTTAGACATTACCTAAGCATTTCATCAAAATCTGGATGGTCAAAGAGCTCAAAAACACCATGAAAACCACCTTGCTGCCACCTTTTGCACCAGCAGGAAGTACTTCTGGGAGAAAGAAGTTTTGGAGGGTCAAATGAGCTCCAAATTCAGAAATTCCACTTGGGTTGGATATTCAACATCCAGGGCTTTCCAACGAGCTATCATGAGCTCAATTTGGATGTCAGGAGGTACTTCAAAATCAGGTTGAAAGGCGCGCGACCCACTCAGTTCAGGGGCGCGACCCACTTAAATTTTTGGCTGAATTTTCAACTTCCAGCTCAGATTTTCGACCAGTTTGGACCAGTTTTGCTTGTGGATGGAATTTTTGGGTTTTTATGATGTAAATTTATGTTTGGCATGTAACTTTGGCTTATTTTTATCTATTCTAGAATATTCACTCTCAAAAGGGTAAAAATCATGTAAATGGATCAGTTCCCACTCTTTTAGAGGCAAGTTGTTAGCTGCCTAGATTGTAGTTCCATGATTAGAATTGGTTGAAACTGATCCCTGAAGAGGGAATTCGACCCCTAGAGGTGGGTAAAGGGGTTAGAGTGATCTATATATTGTAATTTCTGAGGCATTCTACAGGTTGGACTCTTGGGATACTTTTGATACTATTGTACATACTTTTCATATTTTGGCTAAGGAAAGATCAGGGGTTTTGCGGCACTTGTTGGGATCCTTGTGGTGTTCTTTTCTTGATGATGTTTCTCCTTTGTTTACTGTAAGTTTCTTCATGTTTAATGTATGCCATCCTTTCATTATGCTTCTGAACTAAATTGAATGAGTGATTAAGGTTGAACCCATTGTTTACAGTGCTTAGCCTTTGAATTCAGTTAGTTCTATATGTTTTCAGCTGTTTGGAGAGGATCCAAGTTCTTCTTTGCCCTCTTCAGCTCCTCGTCGGTCTAATCTATCCATATATCCAATTTTAAAGCATCAAGATCATCACCTACCTCGCCCCAGCTTGAAATCTGCAAAGGTCTGACCTTATCCCCGGACCCAAAATTTGTTTTCCCATTACTCCAGCGAAAACCCAAAAAACCAAAAATCAAACATACATATCTCTTTACTAGCCTAAAATCAGTTCTTATTGTAAGTCATCTCGCATCCTATTGCTCATTTTCTCGAGATTGACGGAGAGAGCCCTCTCCTGTCCTCGTAGGGCTAGCTACGAGGCCGAGCGTGGTTTGATGTAGCCTTGAGTTTTACTTCATTTCAGCCTGAGGTAGATTTGAGTGCTAACATAGTGGCGACCATACCGGAAGAAAATGGTTTGCTTGTTACCGCTTATTTACAGGTAGACGGAGTCCGGTCACGCCGGTAGCCTTCGAAACGTCGTTGCTATGCATCAGCGAGATAAACGTCGTCACGATCTCCCAAGATAACTTGTAATCGTAGTATTTAACTTGTAAATTGCCCCAGTACATGTATCAAGTTCAGATCTGATCGTTGATGGTGAACAACGGTCAGACATCGCAAGGCTGAAATCATTCACCTGGCGACTTCATTCACTGAAAGATCCAGACAATCAATGCTTCATGGTGACTTCACTACAGGGAGATCAGTAGCTGTGAGATCTTCGAGATGGACCGAATCACAAGAAGATATGCTCCCATGAGCCGAGATCACATTCCAGGTTTTCCGAATAAGATGCCCAAGGTAGATTGGTCCAGGAATCTGCCTACTTTTAAAGATGATGGTAAGAAAGATGCTGCTTTACATCTGATTAGATTTCACATGCATATTCGCAAGTTGAAGGTAGATTTTCCTGAAGATTGTTTGATGAAGATATTCCTGGCCACTCTGGAAGGTGAAGCTCAGTCATGGTATGAAAATTTGCCGCTGGCCTGTATTTATTGTTTAGAGGATTTTCATGCCCTGTTCATTGAAAGATATCAAGTATCTTATCCATCGTTAAATTTAGTTCATGATTGTTGCAAATATGCTTCTACTTTTATTGAAAGTCTTGAGAAATATTATGAAGATGATAATTTCATGGATGATGAGATCATGGAAGCCCTATATGAGAATCCATTTCAGCAATATGAAGAGAACCTAAAGGATACCCATCAAGATGCTCAGGAGACTTTGCAGCAGGTTGATGGCCATATGGCTGAAAATGATGAAAGGGAGAATGTCATTTCAGATCTGCCCACAGAAGATAGCAGCATGCAAGTAAGTCCAGTTCTAATTGCAGATTGTGATAATGTCCAGACAGCTACTTCAGATTCAGATTCAGATCAGGATGACCAAGCATATCTTGTGCTGAAGCCCATCAAGGAGAACTCTGCTGTTGAAATCATCTGGGATGCAGAAAACACAGTAATGGATCCAAATGTTCTCAGTCATACTGTCAGATCATCATTAGAACATAGCCTTCATGAAGAAGCAATCCAGTCAGTTCATGAAAGACAGAATGAGATCTTTGTGCAAGTAAGTGATAAATCTCCTTTCAATAACTCAGTAATGAATGATAGTTTGAATGCCCTGTCATATGAAGATAATTAATGTTTAAGCAGAAGAAAACAAAAAGCATTGTCACCTTTGTCTGAAGATGAGATAGATCTACTTTTGAAAGGTTATGTTTTAGCCGAAGCTACAACAGATTTGCAGTGCACACATAGTCAGGAAAGTGTTGGTGAAATCTCTTCCCCTATTGAAAAAGATGACTGTCTTGTAATCAGTTATGTAGATCAGCAAACAGATAATTTTTTCCTTCACAAAGATGATAAGGCTGTCATGTTTGATAATCTTGAAGATAGTTCTCTGTTTAAAAATGACCTAGATCATGAAGTTGAGGAATATATGCCAGAAATTCTCATGGTCAAGGAACCTACAGCTAACACTCAGATGGCAGATTTGTGCATCTCTATCCCTCAGAAATCAATTGTCCTTTCAGATCAGAGAGAGGTGAATACTAGTATTTTTGCAGCTGGATCTCCAGATAAGCCAGTGCTTCAGGATTTTCAAGATCCCTTCAGCATTCTTCTGCAAGCATTAGAAAGGATAAATGTTGCCTGGTTTATTGTCATGAGCTTTGGTTTCAGTGATTGTGTTGAGTTGCCTACAGGTTTAGCATTCTGCCTACTTGAAGAGAGTAAGAGCAGAAATTTGAGGTGTAGCCATCTGCTAGATTGGTTACATTGGAAAGCCAATTATACATGATTGTACATATTTCATTAGTATGCAGGTGGTTGTCATCATGATTCCAAATCTTGATGGATTGCTGCCTTTTTTCCAAAAGCTTTGTAAAGTCTTGTTTTAAGTCAGTCATGAGTCATTTGTGTTTGGTCTGTTGAGTCAGTTTTTTCAAGTTATTTCAGTTTGCCATCGAGTCGGTTTGAGTCAAGTTTTCAGTCAAGTTTTCATTCAATAAATGTGTCAAAGGTTTTGTGTTATCCGTTCAAATAATGATTCCATCGCCCAATGGATGAGAGGCACTGTCTGACTCCCCCAGAGATTTGCTGTTCTTGGCATCTCCATGGAGCCACCATCCCCATTGGAGCCAATGTTAGAGTCGGTCCTTGCAGCCCTCCGTCAGTGATCATTTCGTCTTTTGCATATTCATTATTAGGTGTCTCGCTTGTTTCACTTCGTTGCATTTCACTAGGATCATGCCATGAACTGACGAAGGGGTCTGTCGTCCTATGTTTCCTCATGTTTATACCTGCAGCGCTATTTTAAAAATTTTCTTCAAAAAATTATTCATAGTTATTGTCATTACATATATGGTCATTAAAAATGTCAATAAGTGTCCTAGGTCTTGGTGTCTAGGGTTTTTGAGTCATTTATATACTATTCATAAAGCCTGCAAGGTGAGGAAAGTTCTGCATTTGTGATTTTTATTTTATTATCATCAGTATTTTAAAAAAAAAATATATTTCTAGTCCAAAACTCTGTTTTGGAACTAGAAATTTGTCATTATCATTTTGTAATAAATTGTAATTGTTCCGCCATGAAAACATTGTCAAAAGCAGACCCCTGGTCTTTTCTCTAGCCAAGATAGCCATATCCCTGCAAGAAGACAGCAAAATCATTAGTATCGACCTCAAAAAAGCCAAAGGAAGTTTGTATTTGAAAAGCCAAAAGTGAAATTACAAAAAACATTTGTAATATGGGTTTGAAGTTTGGTTTGAAATAAAATCTGATTGTGAAGATATTTGTGACATGTATAAAAGCCAAACAAGTTTCATTTGAACCAATTCATAGCTCCCAAATCGTGTTTGCAAAGTGGAGGGCCGATTTCAGAGTTTTGAAGTGCGTGGACAGAGTTTTGGGGCTGCGCGACCCACGTGGAGGCCGAGCGACCCACCTGGGCAGAGCGACCCACGCAGGTCAGTTCAGCAGTGCAAGTTTGCAAGGTGCGCGACCCACCTGGGCCGAGCGACCCACGCAGGAGCAGTGCGACCCACGCAGACACAGGGTTTCGAAATTTAGTTTGAGCGCCCAGTTTTGCTTGGAATCGACTCAACTTGCCTTCAAACAGGTTTCTATCAATTGCTTGATGTTTTTGAACGCACTTGTGGCATCATTAGTGGTTTCAAATGTTCAAACGGAGGCTTTAAACCCCACAGTCATAGAATTATTGTTTTCAGGGTTTTAGGATGAAAATGAATGATTGAAAGAGTTTGTTTGCTATCTTATGGCAGTGATACATCCAGCTTTACATATGATATCAATTTGCCCTCATGCCCATTATGCCACTGCAACCATTGCTATTATTATACCATGTTTAAACCCTTTGTTCCATGGTGACTGTGTTTGTAATGAGTCTCACTGCCCAATGTAAAAATATGCTCATGACTTTGTTTCAAACTGCCCATTGAGACCTTTGTGGTTATTACTCATAAACAAACACATTCTATTGATGCCATGCCCTCCCTTTGACTAGATGTGTTCAAACTTTTGAAGGTTGCCTGCTCTTATTTGGTCAAAATTTCACTTGCATTCAAAACAGAGATTGTGCCTTTTTCAATCTATTTAAAGCTGAGATTTTATCCATGATTTGATTCCTTGATGGTGCTTTGACGGTGGGAATATTGGTTGGATGTTAAAACATACATCCTAATTTTGCTTTCACTGCATTCATATCAGTATACACATTCCAAAAGCTTGATCAGAGATATGTCAGAGACAGAGTCAGAATATGAGCCAGGGTCAGGCAGTGATTCGGTGACTGAAGGTAATGTGCCACGGGGGTCCCGCAGAGAAAATAGAAGTGGTGATCATCGCAGAGAGGAGCCTACTTCTTTGGCTCGGTTGCAGGCATGTCCATTAGCTATGGATTGTTTTCGATTCTTATCATGTTTCAGGTTTTGTGAGATGGTTGTACAAACCCGACCTCATCGTGAATTAGCACGTCTGTTTGTTCTTCATTTACAGGGTGATCGGGTAAACCTTGCTGGGGTTGATTTCATTGTATCACCTTTGACTATTGCTCAAGCCACTAGCATACCGAACATAGGCGAGGAATGGAGCAAGGGTAAGCAGTTAGAGAAATTTCACTATGAGCCATACATTAAAACTGGATATGTGGCTTACTTGAGCAGAGTTTTTCCATTCAGATTCTTGAGAGATGAGTATGCACCACTCATGAGGCTCATCATTCAATATTTTAGTTGTGAGGGCAGGTATGCTCGTCTTTTCTCATATCATGTTCGTTTGCTGATGCACTTCACAAGGGTGCGTATGATGAATATTCCGTATTTCATACATCGCAACATAGAGAGGATGGTGACATTTGTGCAGAAGAAGACGAGCCCAGTGCAGCAGTACAGGAGTATATACCATTTCACTTTGATCAAAATCTTGGTGTTACATCAGTTGGCGGAACAGGGCATCACTTGGGAGGATTTCATTTCTAGAGACTTTTCCAGAGTGCCACAGCAGCCTCCCGAGGCAGTTCATGATGCAGGAGAGCCCTCACACCAGCCGGACATGCTTGAGGTTGAGCATATCATCACTCCTTTGGTTCAGACATATCAGCGAGGCCACAGGGCCTTATTTGCAGCGACACGGCGAGTACTATCTCCACGTGAGTTGGAAGGGGTCCTGCCGACTTCATCGACACGGCGAGTATTATCTCCACATGATGTGGAAAGGGTCTCGCTTTCTTCTCCAGTGCAGGTACAGGTACAAGACAGGGGCAAGAGGCCCATGCATGATGAGGGCCCATCAGGAGGCCGGGACACCGATATGACAGTCATTGATGTTGATACTGGCTCTCCTAGCTCGAAGCTGAGGGAAGTCATCCAGGAGCAAAGGGCCGAGAATGACCAGCTGAAAGACCAATTGCAGAAGGCTCAGTGGGTGATTAACTATTTTGAGCAGCGCAACAAACAGCTCGAGGATGAGCTCACATTTTATGAGGTGCGCCAAATCCGTGAGGACAGGCAGTGGAATCGAAAGAGGCCCGGTGACATGACACCAGCTGACCAAGATACTGTACTCACTCGGGTAAATATACATCTGGAGAAGCTGTTGGCAAAGGCCAATTGAGACAAAGACATGCTTCGCCACATGAAAGGCCATTACTGGGCTCGCATGCATGTTTGCAAAGCAAGGATGAAGATCATGAAGAGGAGGTTGCGCAAGGCACTTCGACGGCGGAAAAGGCCTAATCCACTTCGGATTTTGGCCGAGGCTTCATTGACTGGGCAGGACACATGATGGAGGACCTCCGCTCCAAATTTGGGCAAATTCGGAGAAAATTTTGTCATTTTCAAATTTTTGGGTCAAAAAACAGGTTTTTCAGTTAAGTGGGTCTCACCCTCATATGCTCACTTTTTTTTGGGACACTTGCTGGAGGAAATTTTTGCATTTTTGGATTTTTCATGGTTAATTATGCATCCTTAGACATTACCTAAGCATTTCATCAAAATCTGGATGGTCAAAAAGCTCAAAAACACCATGAAAACCACCTTGCTGCCACCTTTTGCACCAGCAGGGAGTACCTCTGGGAGAATGAGGTTTTGGAGGGTCAAATGAGCTCCAAATTCAGAAATTCCACTTGGGTTGGATAGTAAACATCCAGGGCTTTCCAACGAGCTATCATGAGCTCAATTTGGATGCCGGGAAGTACCTCAAATTCAGGCTGGAAAAAGCGCGACCCACTCGGCTCAAAAGCGACCCACTTAAAGAGGGCCCATCAGGAGGCCGAGACACCGATATGACAGTCATTGATGTTGATACGGGCTCTCCTAGCTCGAAGCTGAGGGAAGTCATCCAGGAGCAAAGGGCCGAGAATGACCAGCTGAAAGACCAATTGCAGAAGGCTCGGTGGGTGATTAACTATTTGGAGCAGCGCAACAAACAGCTCGAGGATGAGCTCACATTTTATGAGGTGCGCCAAATCCGTGAGGACAGAGAGTGGAATCGAAAGAGACCCGGTGACATGACACCAGCTGACAGAGATACTGTACTCATGCGGGTGAATATACATCTGGAGAAGTTGTTGGCGAAGGCCAATCGAGACAAAGACATGCTTCGCCACATGAAAGGCCATTACTGGGCTCGCATGCATGTTTGCAAGGCGAGGATGAAGATCATGAAGAGGAGGTTGCGCAAAGCACTTCAACCGCGGAAAAGGCCTAATCCACTTCGGATTTTGGCCGAGGCTTCATTAACTGGGCAGGACACATGATGGAGGACCTCCGCTCCGAATTTGGGCAAATTCGGAGAAAATTTTGTCATTTTCAAATTTTTGGTCTAAAAAACAGGTTTTGCAGCTACGTGGGTCGCGCGCTCATGCGCTCACTTTTTTTGAGACACTTGCTGGAGGAGATTTTTACATTTTTGGATTTTTCATGGTTAATTATGCATCCTCTGAAGTCAACTTAGCATTTCAACAAAATCTGGATGGTCAAACAGCTCAAAAACACCATGAAAATCACCTTCCTGCCACCTTTTGCACCAGCAGGAAGTACCTCTGGGAGAATGAGGTTTTGGAGGGTCAAATCAACTCCAAATTCAGAAATTCCACTTGGGTTGGAAAGTAGACATCCAGGGCTTTCCAACGAGCTATCATGAGCTCAATTTGGATGCCAGGAAGTACCTCAAATTCAGCCTGGAACATGAGCGACCCACACGGCTCAGGAGCGACCCACTTGAAATTTTTCCTGAATTTTCAGCTGCCAGCTCAGTTTTTCGCCTAGTATGGACCATTTTTGCTTATGGATAGAATTTTTGGGTTTTTATGATGTAAATTCATGTTTGGCATGTAACTTTGGCTTATTTTTATCTCTTCTAGAAGATTCACTCACAAAAAGGGTAAAAATCATGTAATGGATCAGTTTCCACTCTTTTAGAGGCAAGTTGTTAGCTGCCTAGATTGTAGTTCCATGATTAGAATTTGTTGAAACTGATCCCTGAAGAGGGAATTCGACCCCTAGAGGTGGGGAAAGGTGTTAGAGTGATCTATATATTGTAATTTCTCAATCATTTTCAGAGGTTGGAGAGGTTGGACTCTTGGGATACTTTTGATACCATTGTACATATTTTCATATTTTGGCTAAGGAAAGATCAGGGGTTTTGCGGCACTTGTTGGGATCCTTGTGGTGTTCTGTTCTTGATGATGTTTCTCCTTTGTTTACTGTAAGTTTCTTCATGTTTAAATGTTGCCATCCTTTCATTATGCTTCTGAACTAAATTGAATGAGTGAAATAAGGTTGAATCCATTGTTTACGGTGCTTAGCCTTTGAATTCAGTTAGTTCTATATGTTTTCAGCTGTTTGGAGAGGATCCAAGTTCTTCTTTGCCCTCTTCAGCTCCTCGTCAGTCTAATCTATCCATACATCCAATTTAAAGCATCAAGATCATCACCTACCTCGCCCCAGCTTGAACTCTGCAAAGGTCTGACCTTATCCCCGGACTCAAAATCTGTTTTCCCATTACTCCAGCGAAAACTCAAAAAACCAAAAATCAAACATACCTATCTCTTTACTAGCCTAAAATCAGTTCTTATTGTAAGTCATCTCGCATTCTATTGCTTATTTTCTTGAGATTGACGGAGAGAGCCCTCTCCTGTCCTCGTAGGGCTAGCTACGAGGCTGAGCGTGGTTTGATGTAGCCTTGAGTTTTACTTCATTTCAGCCTGAGGTAGATTTGAGTGCTAACAT